>JANKKB010029114.1:0-19916 GCA_026225775.1 Bursera palmeri | reverse complement strand
CGTAGGATTAAGGATGGATGAAGGGTGGATAAATGGTGTGAAAACTTAAGTCAAAAAATTAAGTCCCAATAGCCTGACCATAAATTATAACCAAAGATAATACAATTAAAAATTTACATCCAAATTTTAATTATTTGATAAAAAATTAAAAAATCAAAATAAAAATTTACCTAAAATAACAAGCCAACATTATCCCTAATAAAAGTAAATATTTTTTAGCACAAAATCAAATAAGAAAAGAAATCACCCGCTCTGGGCAACAAAATCGCAGCATATTTAGGATTAAGCGCAACGAAAAACTTAAAACCACGATACGACTCATTTGAAACGCGTAGACAATGACGTATTCTGATAAGGACAAAAGACTCAACTCAACGGAAACAGCTCAAACTGAAGCAGATGAGCCAACAGCCGGTGGGACCCGCTGCCACCACGTTGCATTACGTATAAAAACTCTACACTGCTCTGAGAACCAGCCACTGGTCAAATATAATCACATACTAAAAGAAATTTTTTTTTTTTTTCTCTAAGNCCACGTTGCATTACGTATAAAAACTCTACACTGCTCTGAGAACCAGCCACTGGTCAAATATAATCACATACTAAAAGAATTTTTTTTTTTTTTTTCTCTAAGATGGAGGAAAAATCAAGTGAATTATCGGAGATTATCGAGCACAAAGCGTTTGCGAGAGTGGGACTGTTAGGCAATCCCAGTGACGTATACTACGGCCGTACAATCTCCTTCAGCCTCGGTAACTTCTGGGCCACCGTCAAGTTAGAGCCTTCAGCTGATCTCGTTATCAAGCCTCATCCTGTTCATGATCTCATCCAATTCCAATCCCTTGATCACTTGGTAACTCATCTCTCTATCTCTTGATCCAAATCACTGTTTCTACCAGCTCACGTTTTGGACTTTCTTCATGATCTGTCTGTAGATACCGCATTATTATTATTAGCGCCATTGTACTGTACTCATCCCGGTTATGTTAGTTGATGCCTTTTGTTATTTTTAGTTTTCAACCGAGTAATGAAATAACAATCCATGTCAAGTTGTATCTTACCCAACAGTTTTTGCCTGTAATGTCGCCGGCTTGGATCCCTTCATCTGCATTTATTGTCAGGTTCATACCCATTTGACCGATCCAAATGTTCCTGTCTGCCCTGTAAAATTACTGGGCTGCTAACTTGTGAAACAATACCTTACTGACCGAGTGCTGATACTGCATGCAGCCAATCAGTATTAAAATAAGTGTATGGTTTTTACCGGTGCTGGGCTTAGTATTAGAATGATGGCGGTTTTGATTTAACTGGAATTGGCAGTGTGAGGGTTGAATTGTATTGTGTTTGTTTAATGTACTGGCAGGTGAATCGGTTGCAAAATGAAGGTTATTACGGGGGAGTACGATTGCTTATGGCAATCTGTAAAGTTTTCCATAAACATTGCAAAGATAACAACATTCATCTTCACACTGGAAATTTCACTTTATCTTATGATACTAATATCCCGCGTCAGGTATGTAATGTTTTGATTCAATTTCCTATGCTTGATTTTTATGGCCTGTTTGATGTGCAATGTGGATTCAATATTTTGTTATTTAACTTTAGTTACAATGATCAGAATATGGTATGTTATTATTAATAGATGACTTTTATGTCCTACATTTTTAATTGCTATAGTTCTCTTTCAATATTTTTGCTTTTGGATATAACCGACGTGAATTTCTTTTTACTTGTTGAGTCATTTGAGAAGTACCAAGAAGCTATGTTATTTGTTATGTGTGCTTTATTCTACTTTTTTTTTTTTTCTTCCAACCCATATTTCATGTTTAGTGGTATTCTGTTAGCAACATATGGCTCAAGTTATAATTTTGACTTTTCAGACAGGACTTTCAGGTTCCAGTGCTATTGTATGTGCTGCCCTAAGCTGCCTTCTCGATCATTTCAAAGTCAGGCATTTGGTGAAAGTAGAAGTGAGGCCGAATCTTGTCCTTAGTGCAGAGAAAGAACTTGGTATTGTTGCTGGTCTTCAAGATAGGGTGGCGCAAGTGTATGGGGGCCTTGTTTACATGGTATGTGTCATGTGATGTGGATACATATATTTTCTGAGGGTTATAAATGTAATTATTGATAATAACAACTCTTCTTTGTAGGATTTTACTAAGGAACACATGGACAACTTGGGGCATGGCATTTATGTGCCAATGGATATTGATCTTCTTCCACCTCTCTACCTCATCTATGCTGAGAATCCAAGTGATTCTGGGAAGGTGAACATATTTCAATAGCTTCCTCTTATTATCTGTCATTTTATGCCTGTTTTGGATTTCATTCACAGTAGATTCTATCTACTTGTAGGGAACCATCGACGGTTATCGTTTGGTTTGGTGATCTTATACTTCCATGTCTGATAGAAATCATGTATTAGTGTTCATGTTCTGATACATTTATGGATGCTTGATTTGGGACAAGCAACTGGATTCTGGCATTTGAACTTTCTAGTGTTTGACTTGATTTTGCTGGACTTGCCATCTATTGTTCTGCCTTAGATGTCTATCGATTTGGATAGCAAAGACTTATGATGTTAGATGTGAGACTGATGACACAACCTCAAAGCCGTAATTTTAGTTCAAGCAGTGCATAATCTAATTATTTGTGCTATTCCCAAGTCTATTTATCTACTATCTACTTACATCAAAGCTATATAAAGTTCTGTTTTGCTAATGAATTTGGTCCAATGCTTCCAGTTAGATCTAAAAGAAACTACAAATTTTGTTTTAAATTTTTAGAAGGGTGGAATATGTTTAATTTTGTGAGCACATTCTAATGGAGGACCTAGATTTATAAACTGTCCTGCTAAGAGATGTCGTGACATGTTTATTTTCAGTGCTTTTAATTGAAAGCTTAGTCAAGAAATTTCCTTGGGAGTGTAGAGTGAGATTATATTAGAAGCATGCTAGCAACGTGGTGCTTGAAGTTTCATGAGATTAGAGCCTAGAACGGGAGCTTTTGAGGACTGTCTTTGATTATGTGTTTGTCTCGGACTGGCAGTCATAGTGTATAATTAAAACATTAATCCTAAATGCAGGTGCATAGTACAGTTCGTCAAAGGTGGCTTGATGGTGATGAGTTTATTATGTCATCAATGAAGGAAGTTGCAAGTATCGCAGAGGAAGGACAGAGATTATTACTTGAAAAGAACTATCCTAAACTTGCTGAGCTCATGAATCGCAATTTTGACCTTCGAAGGTAAGGTGTCTTTGTCCCTGATAGGATAGGATGACATATGATGAACAACTGCTAGTGATTTTACTCTGACCTGAGAGAGCCTAGCTCCATTTAATGAAGCTTTTTATTTTTATCCTAACAACGGTGAAGTTAAGCTGTCCATATAACTTGCACATTAGATTTTAAGAATGAAATTGTGGCCCTAAAAGCATTTATAGGAAATTTCAATGCTTTACTCTAAAAATGGCAGATCTATATGGTGGGATGTTAATTGTTGTCTGGAGAACAGCTATTTTATGGTTGTGTTTAAACTTTCGATTTGTATTCAATTTCCTCTGAAAAAGTGGCAGTTCAGTTTAGTTTTTCACTACCCCCCAATTATTTCAAGCAGACCTTTAATTCCTTTAATTGACGAATAGACTTTGATTATTTTGTTTTTACGAGAACATCCTTATGGTGGATATATGCATATTGTTTTATATTAATTATTTAGCAAAAACGAAGAAAAGAAAATTTTGCATGTATCAGGTAAGTTATTGAAGCAACGGGCTGAGCGGTAAAAACCTTTGATTTCAACTAAGAAACCAAATGTTCAAAGCCCCTGAGCACAACTACTTGGAATATATTCCGCAGGTTTCATGATGTTGGAAGTTGTAAGGTCTTAAACTAGCTTCCAGTTTAAAACTTGGTGAATAGGGGAAAGGGTCAAGGGATTTTTGGGTGTTAAGAAAGGGGGAAAAAATATTCCTGGGATTATAAACACTCCTGATGCTATCTTCTTTTTGTCAGGATTTTAAAAATTGTTTGACTTAATTTATTGCAAGCTGAACTTATCTTTAAGTTTATATCTGTACACTTAAAAGTTTGGTATGTGGACATTGCATAGGAGCATGTTCGGGGATGATGCATTGGGTGCTTTAAACATAGAGATGGTGGAGATCGCACGTAGGGTTGGTGCTGCTTCAAAATTTACTGGGAGTGGAGGAGCTGTGGTTGCCTTCTGTCCCAACGGGCCTTCACAAGTGCAGCTTCTGGAAGATGCATGTCAGAAAGCTGGATTTGCTATTCAACCAGTAAAAGTTATACCTTCTTGTCTAAATGATGTTGATAAACAAACCTTGTCAAACTAAGAAATAGTTCTGAGAGCTGAGGGCTCCAAAAGAGTTAAAAATAACAAATGAAATCAGGAAAACAGGAAAAATACTTTATTTGCTTATTTGTTTATTGGATGATTTCTAATGTCAATAAAGTTAAAACTTGCATGGTATACAGTTCTGCTATTCTGAGTGTCCATACCAATGTGATTAATTTGAAGTAAAAATGAGGACTATATTACACTTTATGGAGGAAATGAGCTTTTGTTTTTGTCTTTTATTTATTTATTTTTTGTGATATTCCAAAATATTTTTCATGAGGCACAGCCAGGTTCAAGGCCCTTCCAAGATCTCACTTGCAGGAGGTATTTAAAATATCTATTCCAGGACCCTCCATTCCAGGCATGATGCTAAACTTAGCTCTTTAACCTTCTACTCTTTGATTTAGCCTAAGCATACTTTGATACTCGTGAGTTCTGATGGCTACTAGAAAATATGATTTGCACTGAACATAATTATAACCCAATCTATAAAACGAGAATCAGGGAATCTGTACACAACTAAACTTTAATGCGAAACTTCTTTTCCATTCAGAAGTTGTTTAACCATAGTGCAGTGATGTTGAGAACAGAGCGAAACCAGAAAGACCAGACCCCCAAAAAAAGAAAGCTGTCATAGTCCTCCTGAAAGGAATAACTTGTTTTTGAATCATTAAACAGCAAACTGGACTAAAGTTTTCAATAGTCACATGGTCCCCTCCAAAAGGCATCCGCCACTTGTATAATTGTAAACAAAAACATGTGTTAGAATAAACCCTTGCAACTTTACAAAATGAGAAAAAGCATAATTCTTTCACCTTCTCTTTACATATCGAAGACATATCAGACATTGGTAACAGCTGACAGCTATGGAAATTATGGAATTACTGCACTACACTGGTGTAGAATATCTTTCAACTTTATCTCTCTTGTAAGTTGTGAAATGAACCTTCAAGAATCAAAATCTTCTCTATATTGGATAGAAAACACTACTCATAAATAATTAATCTAAAACATGAGAATCAATAAACATTTACATATTCATTCTGGTTCCCTTTTTTTCACGCTCCTTGCATCTACTTCACACTAATCAAGTACAATTTCTTCTGATCATAGGAAAAAGAAAAAAAAAACTAGAAAGAACTATATTATCATTCAGGTTCTCTCCTAACATATTCATTACAGTGAAAGACCTGCCTTCAAACACTAATATAACAACACTTCAGAACTAACCTACTCATCACAAAGCAAAGCCATGAGCTCATGTGGAGAAGACCAAACAGGAAGGTCAACAAGAGATTGTTTCAACCGTTCTTCTTGGGAATTGCACATTTCTTCAGCCACATCACACAAATTCGAAACATCACGTATTATCGCTTCCTGGGCTTCTACCTGCAATTCATACTCACAGAGTTCAAAACTATACTGAACATTAAAGACTAACCCTAAATCCCTTTTCATGAGGGGATTTTGCAATTCAACAGAAGTCTTCAGAAGTAAATATGTTACAGATATAATAACACCATATATATGAAACTAATGAACCTCATCACAATTAAATTCCTAAAAATATTTGGCCATAATTGGTTGCCACAAAATGTTCTGAAGATTTGTAACTAAGTTGTCTAAAACTCAATCCAGTTAAGATTACTGCTACTTGGATCTAGTACTCTCTTGTTTCAATCAGTATCCACAGCAACAAAATGGTGGGTCAATTTTTGAATTTATATCAAATTAGGTTTCAAAAATTTCTACCAAAAGAAGCACAAAAAAGTAATTTTTTTTTCAATGTTTACGAGATTTTAGTCCCTGAATAAACCCAAAACAGAAACTTTAACTAACCCCAATTCTCAAATTCATCACATTTTAACTAGAAATTGAAATTCGAACCAAATTACCTGCAAAAGGAGCTCATCAACAAGTGGCCCACAAGCAATTTCAGTCGGCTCGACCTGGTTGGAAGCGGAATCCAGAATCGACGGCGTTTGGTCGAAGTTGAGTTGTGGCCTTTGCCGCGTCTTCTCTTGCATTACTTGCAAGGTATTCGACAAATATTCCCACTGGTTGATCTCTTTCTGGTACTGCTTTTTGAGCTTTAGCAACGCCTTTTTCTTGCATTCCCTCCTGTGCCTTTCCTCCGCCTCGGGATCTCTGGCTTGAGATGGTGCAGAGTCAGGGACGTCCAGCCGCCGCTTCTTCCGCTTGTAGACGAAGCCGTCGTCGTTGCAGAACTCCCACTCTTCTGATGCTAGGTCCATGTGCGTGGTGGGTGTGGCCACTGGAGCCAAAAGTTTCTAAGTGAAAGTTCAAAATTGATTGATTAAATCGAATTTATTTTTTAAAAACAGAGGGAGAGCAACTGAGTCTGAGCAGACTTATTTAATTGAAAATTTCTTTGGGATAATTTTCTATACCTCTCTTACATTTGCTTGTTATCCAAAAAATTCAGCAAGTTTATAAAATAACCAAAAACCTACCTCTGAGTGTTGGGTAAGTTTTTTTAAGGTCAATGCTTATTAATAAATATAGATCTCAGAGTAACAATTTCTTTTTATTTTTGACTTCTAATTTTGATTCGTGACCATAATAATTTTATGTCGTTGATTGATTTTTAGGAGGTCCTGAAAAAAAATAAAATAAAAAGGTCTGCGAAGGCGTCAGTCGAGAACTTAGGGTGGTCAGGGAGATTAACCCATTTATACTTATCATCTGAAAGAAAACCGGTCACAAAGACCGCGGCCACTGAACAACCGCCATCTCCACTTTAAAGAGAGCTGGAGCTTCTACTGCCAACCATTAACACGAAGCTCCCAACAACAACAGTGGCAACAACTTATAATCAATAATAATCATAGCAAAATGACAAAATCAGTTTATCTAACCAACTTGTCTCTGCTCTTTTTGCGCCCAAAACTCGTAATGTCGTCTTCGTTATCTTCACGAACACTTTCTTTCTTACTACCATCACCATTCAACTACGGAATTCTCAACAAAAAGTATTTATTTTCACTCACCACGAAACCATTCTCCACAACTTCCACTCCCTACCCGCTGCAATACGACATGATCATCAGTCGTCCAGCTCAATCCCCATGCAGTCAAGCTCCTCGCAGACGACCTGCCCGAGTCAACTCATCCGACTCACCTGAAAATTCGAACCCAGAACCGGAATTGGGTTTTGACAACTGGGTCGATAAAAAATTGTCTTTAGAGGAAGGAACAAAGGCAGGGCAACCCGCTTCAGATGATGTGGAGATGAGCAAGTCTATGAGAAAATATTATAGTAAGAGAAAAAAGAGAATGTATGGGTCGGATTCTGATGATGAGTATGGTAAAAATGAAGAGGGTTATGTAGAGTTGAAGCCTGAAGTTGTGGAGTTTGATAGATTGCATAAAAGGGAAGAAGAGTTGTATTTTTATGATACGTTTGCTTATCCATGGGAGAAAGATAAGCATTACAAGATGGTGTATCAGTTAGAAAAGAAGTATTTTCCCGATCATTGTCTTGATAAGGCGTTTCTTGAACCAAATGCGGATCAAAATGTGAAGAAAACAAAGAAGAAAGTGGGTGGAAAGAGTAAGGAAAAGAAGGATGAGGTTAACAGTACAGAGAATGATAAGGGTTTGCTGTTCTTCGAAGAGGAAGAGAAGACTGAGAAAGATACAATGTTGGGGAAAAATGTGACTGGAGATATCAAGAGGGAGGTTAGTGAGAAAAAGGTGCAGGAGTTCTTCAACTGTTTGAAGAAAGTTCCCAATAAGGAAGCTGAAGTTGGTAGTGGAGAGCCTTATTTCGTCTCTAGAAGAACTGAGCTTCCTCCAAGATGGGATGGTCCGTTTGGAACAATGGTTTTGATTAACAAGCCAAAAGGTGAATCAATAGATATATTGTGATCTTTGCATGCCAGATACATGGTAACTATCCATGGTTGAATTTTATTTGGTACATGGAGTTAATTTTACACAACTCACTTAACAGAAATTTGAAAACATTTTAGATTAAATCCAGATTTTATATGGATATGGTTAAGCGGAAGCTGCTAATGGAAAAGTAGGGGAACGCCCATTTACTAACAGTATGTGCATGAAGCTTTTTCATTTAAAATTTCTTCTACGCTCAGGCATCCTCTTTGATGGAGGGCCAATAAAAAGATAACCTCATAGACAGTATATAGGGCTTTTTCAAAAAAAAAATGTCCATTTGAAGGGAAGACTATTGCAATTCATTTTATCTATATTTAACCAAATTGTCTAGTCTATCATTTGGTTACTTGGTTGAGATATCATTTATCTAAATTATTAGTACTTCTTATCCCTGTTATTGACAACTTGTTCAAAGTTAAATGTGAAACATTGAATTGTCATATTCTACATTTATTGTAAGATAAAACTGTCGTATTGCCTGCCAGGATGGACATCGTTTACGGTTTGTGGAAAGTTGCGCCGTCTGGTCAAAGTGAAAAAGGTATTTTTTGGTTATTTATCTGCATTGAATGTTCAACTTCACAAGTAGCTTCTTGTTCATTTCATTTTTTTCAATTTTTAATTTATTCTAACACTTGATTTTAGGTAGGACATGCTGGAACCCTTGATCCCATGGCAACTGGTTTATTGATTGTTTGTGTTGGTAAAGCCACTAAGTTGGTAGAAAGGTAAATGTTGAATTTAGTCAAGTTGATCAGAGTTATTTGCCATTTATCCATCTGAAACTTCACGCGCAAGCATTATCAATTTTCATGCCATCTACTAGTGTCCTCTTTCCTCATTCCCACCTCAATAAATTGACTTTGAAATCATTCTTCATTGAGAATGCACCAAAGCATTTCTCTCAGAGTTTCAGAAATTTCTGTTGTAGGTATCAAGGCATGATTAAGGGTTATAGTGGAATTTTCCGCTTAGGGGAGGCTACGTCAACTTGGGATGCTGATTCACCGGTATGTTTATTGATCAAAAGTAACAAATCTCTCCAGCTTATGTTCTAGTTATGCTAACTGCATCGTTTATGAACTTTCTTATAATTCCAAAATATGTAATGCAAAATGCATCGGAGGCATTCTAAGAGAGACACGGCTGACTATTTGCTACCAACAGTCTGACCTTAATAGAATTGGAGGGTAAATGTATGGAATTCCTATTTTGTCAAATATGATGTTGATTTCAGTGCTTGATACATGCTACAACATGGCATAAATGCTTGAAATCAAATGCCTATGGTACATATTGCAAATGATAATGACAGAAAATACTAAAGTACAAGAATATCCGGAGAAGGAAGTCAAGGTAACAGTAGGAGATAATCCAATAATATAGTCCTATTAACTTTATTCCAACTATGAGTTTCAGTAACTTTTATCGAGCTGGATTGCCTTCTTATAGTCTGTTTAGTATTTTAGACCTGCTATTATTTAATTTTCATATTCCATTTGAAAATCTTCCTATTATGCAGGTTATTCAGCGTGAGCCTTGGGAGCACATCAAAGATGAGGACATAAAAAAAGCTGCTGCATCCTTCTGTGGGGAGATATGGCAAGTTCCTCCAATGTTTTCTGCCATTAAAGTAAGAGTCATTCTGTATTTATTGAGAAGTCCGACTAAAAGAGTAGCATAGCTATAGATCTGTAGACAGATTATTTCTTGGATTTACATACATACAAATAACTACGTGCAAGGTTTAAATTCTGACAATATCATTGTATCTTATAGTTATAACTTACACGGGATTATTTTATGATCAGCTTGTGAGTCAGAAATAAATATACAATTGATAACAGTGTTGCATTGTAGTCATGCAGAGTTTCTCAGCTTAAATTGTACTCTTGAACTTGTTTCAGAGTTCTCTCTTCCCATAACTATAGTGAAATTTGAGTTTAGATTTTTCCATTCATCTTGGGATATTGTGAAATTCTTTTACTGTATTGTAGTTTTTGGTTGTAGAGACATTCTTTTAAACAGCATTTACAGGGGCTTCTTTGTTAAATTGCTTACCAATTCCTTTGCATTGTTGTTGTTTATAGCTTGGAGGTGAAAAGATGTATGAGAAAGCAAGAAGAGGAGAAAGCATTGAGCTTTCACCTAGACGAATTTCAATTTTCCAGTTTGACATTGAACGTAGCTTAGACGACAGGTCTTTTCCTCTTTCCTCTTTTCAATACACAAATTCCTAAAATGTTGCCCTTGCTATTTGTCAGTGTGAACTTTGCAAATCCTGTCTAATTTTTCTTAGAAATTATATAATACGCTTGAACTGCTTGTGATTTTCTGTCTGTCTAATGTATGCTGGTTTTACCATAAATTGACTAAGATGCTGTATCTTTGGTGCTTTGTGCCTCCAAGAGGCTAGGGTCATTCCAAGTTTACATCTTGTGTAATACAAAGTAGTGATGGTATACGGGAAAGGACCATAAATATTGCGACTCCACAAATTCATGATAAGTGTTAAGTAAGGCTCTGTACCATCTAGGTTTCCAAGTTACAGATCAACAGTTCAACCTCATTGAGGTAAAATGGTTACTTATATTTCCCCTAGAGATTGTGTTCTCCGATATGTGTGAGTTTAGAATGAAAGTCATGCTAACACCAGTCCATGCATTTCACCCTTGAGTTCATTCCTTAAAAATATAATATAAATAACTCAAATGTGTTTTTTGTTTTAATTGCAACAACTTCTTGAGATTTTACTTCTAGTCATCTGTGAATGAAAAGCATAACATTTTTTCAGTTATTCTTTAAGAAATGAAGTTGTAGAAATAAATGAGTGTTTTTTTGTTTTTTATCTTTAAACATAAGTTTAGATAGATATACAGTTCACTTGTTATTAACTTTGTGCTTTCTTTGCAGACAAAATTTAATTTTCCGGGTGACATGCTCTAAAGGAACATACATCCGGTCTCTGTGTGCTGATTTAGGGAAGGCTCTTGGCAGGTAGTTACTATTTATATACTCAAATCCTTCAGTATTGGCATTTGCCTCAGCCTAGAATTGGTCCTTTTTGAACCTGCCTATGACCAATATTTTTGGTTTCTTGGAGTTTTTATCTTAGTCTTTCTGATTATGTTTTACCAACTTCACATGTTATCAGCTGTCTTTGTCCAGAAAGGTTTCTGAGACTCTAGCTGAGTTCTGAATCATTCTAGGTTCTTAGATATCTCTAAGATCCTAGTAAATTTTGCGACTGGAAATAGTATCCAGGCCCTGAAACTGCCAAGTTTCTGACTAATGTGTACATTATTTGAATTTGTAATGAAGACACTCACATATATGTCCTTCACCCCAACCTGTGGTACCTGTCTAAAGAATAAAAATAGGATGAAAAAAATTATATCCTAGAAGCAAATAAAAATAGTCAGAACACAATGTCCAGCATGAACCTTGTTTATGTTTTTCTAATTCACTGTTGGCAAAAAATGCTTCTGACTTACTTTTTCATGTGCAGTTGTGCTCATTTAACTGCTCTTCGAAGAGATTCAATTGGTATGGGCTCTCCCTCATTCTTCTAAGTCAGGGTGTTACAAAATAGTTATCATTTTGCTCTTTATGTTTCATTATTCTAATGACTTCATATGAAAAGAGATCAATGACAAGAGATTGTTAACTCATACTTGCCTAGATCAAAATTCCTAGAATCAGTTATTCTTCTCCTTATTTAAAAAGAATATGATGGCAAAAATAGAACCGAATATTTTTAAACTTGCTCAGAATGGTGAAATTTATTTTCCTTAAAACTCATTGTTTCATGGCAACTGTCCAACTATCTTTCTGTGGTTAAACCCTGTCTGCGAGGTTCGCCAATAAACTTGAACATCTTTCAAATAATTTGACTTGATATACATGTAACTATTTGTGAAGTAAGGTCTCAGATTGTGCTTTATGTGGTGCAAAATTAAAGAAAAAGATTCTTAAAAAAAAAAAAAAATAGTTTGAGCATTAAGTACATTACAATAGGAAAAAGAAAAGGACTTGGGTAATTGTTGATAAATGAAGCAACCACTTGCATCAAGGTGGTTGTAGGATTCCTTGTTATGAATCGTAAGGTTATTTATTCAAAACCTGGTCTTGCAGGGCACTATTCGGCAGACGATGCATGGGACTTCAAAGAGCTGGAAGAGGCAATAACAAAAAGTTACTTCTAATCGCTCGCTGCAATACGCTGCCATACAAAGATTTCTAAGCCACAGCAAATATCAGATTGGAGATTATAGGTGTCATTCATTGTATAAGAAATTTGTAACATTTGCCTCATTTTTTTGATTAATTATGCAAGGTAGTTACCTTCCTTGTCATTCTATGCTTATACAAGTTCTTGCGGTTGATTCCTGTACAAGACTTCGAAATTCCATGTAGAAGAACCTATGGGAAAGATACCTTCTTTTTTTTTTTTCACATTTGATAGTTTATTCTCAAGATCTTTAGGGCCTGTATTATGGTGCAATAAAATACAATTTGCTATCCTAGAAATTGTAGAAAATTACAATGATGTAGAGAACGTTTTTGGCATGGAAATTGAGAAAATGTCTCCGAAACTTTTCCAGAAAAGTTGCATCATTGAACTCTGATAATCACAATTGTAATTCAGGATAATGTTTTTTTATGACAATTATACAAAAAAGGGTCTGACAAGATCCAACATTTCAAAAGTGGACCTTGTTTCACATGGTCAAACCTTAAGTTCAGTTGGTGAGAGAACGAATATACCATGAATAATATGCAGGGAGCTAATTGGCAATTTGCTAATTCAACATGCTTCAGCACCGTCGCAGCAGCATTCCAGGTCTTTTGGTAACGCCATCTCCAAGGATGTTGAGGGTTCCAACTCTTCTTATAACCCATCATCTATGACTAACATCTATGATTTTTTTTTAATACTAATTTTCTATATATATATACTAATATATCAAATGTAATTTCTTAACTAGCAGATGGAAAAAGAAAAAGACTAGGACTAAGCAATGAATACTTAATGGAGGGAAAAAAAAAAAAAATCAACTAAAACTGGGATGAGAAAAGTTGGAATTATCAGTCCTCCATAATATCTTTTTGATTGTCTGTTGAGAGATGGGAAGTATCAATCCCCATTGCCTCAAGATAGGCCTTCTCAGCACTAAATAGTCGATCTTGAAACATTGACCATTCTTTTTTACACCTATCTCTCACCTGCCATGACAGAGTTTCAGAGTAAATTCAAATAAAGTTGCTACTCGTGTATGCATAATAGTCTATTAGCTAGCATGATGGACTGAGGCACTTTATAAATTATGGAAAGAACATTAATACCACTTCCCGTGGACCCCTTCCATTGTCTGCCTGTCCCTAGAGAAAGAAGAAAGAATAAGTTCAGATGTATCCCAAATAAAAAAGGAGCTTTTATGTGGTAGCTAAAACGTTTCCAGGTACAGAACGCTTAAGCAAAGCGGTCAATAGCAGGGGTTTACCTGGTTCCCAAGTGTGGGAACGCCATGATGAACAATCCACTGAGCATCTATGACTCCTATTTTCTCATGAGCAGGCTGATTCAGAGCAAAGTTACATTAATTAGAAACAGGAGCAAGTTGATTAAGCCAGAAGGAATACCATTTCACTAACCTCAACACATTTTCTTAGAGCAAAATCTAGACCCCATCCATGAACCAAGTCATTCTGCAATTGTAGAAGAAAGGTTTTAGATTTACTAAGCATGTATAAATGAAGAGAGGCAAAAACAAGAACAGTTTAAACACTGCAATATACCTGAATCATATGCCAAACGCAACGCCATGCATCCCGAGAAAACACGGGGGCCATAATCTCAACAAATCTGCATTAATTATTTAAAATATGGGCATTAAAATCAATCTAATAGTTCTGCAAGGGTGATGAAAGAATGAAGTTTGTTTGGATGGTTAAAAAACACAGAAATAGTAAGTTTACATACGCTGCACATGGCGGCAAATGTGGATCACTGCACCAACCATTTCTCTCCTCTGCCTTCCTGCAAGAGTAGAAAACAGAAATATGACATGAAAAAACTGGAAATGAAAAAGTCAATAGAATATAGTATAATGAAACTACAAATAATGGATTTAACTTAATGAAAAATATGAGTCCAGCTGTTCTTACTTGTGAACTACACTGAAATCTTTTCTTTTTGTCATCTCCCAAGTTAACCCTCCGTTTGGTTCTAAACCAGGCTGTGATATCTCTAAACCATGTTTCTTTACCAATTTAATGTATCTGAAATGATTGAAGAATCATATGAACCTTAAGCTTCTAGTTTAATTAAAGCAACACTCTCATTTAAACCAGGATGAAGAAATTTCAACACTTACTCCTCAGCATCAAAATGTTCCAACCCAAGATCCTCATCCCAGATAAATATATAGTCGTATGCTGCAACAATGTCAGGATGCAAAAAGCGTTTGGCGTACCACCTGGACAACATTTCAAAATTTCATGTGAAACTACGAAAGTAAGCCTTTGAAAAAGTCAACTGTAAATAATAACGATTAACTTAAAAGTTTACAGAAGATGCAAGGTGCTAACCATTTAGTTTGCTTCCGAGCACTCACGTGGATAGCTCGCTTTGACCATTCATACTTTTCCCAATCACTTGTCCGACCATCATAGTGAAACAACAGAATGATGAAGTTGTCTGAGAACTGTGGTAAAAAAATAAATAAAATAAAATTGTGAAAAAGAGACCAAAAGTAAATAAGAGAGTGAAAAAAAAAAAAAAGAAAAAAGAAAAAAGAAATTTGAGTTACCTTTTTAACAGCTGCATCAATGTTATCTTTCTGATCATAACCAACAGTAAAGGTTACAAGATACTTTGGTTTTTTGGGTAAGTCCTGCAAGTGCCACCTCATCAAATCAATGATTGAACTCAGAGAACAAGCACACTAAAATTTAATCATCATCTAACATTGTTAAGGTCTAGGAAAAAGTACTTAGTATTTGTATAGATGGAGGGAGACAGCACAAAACTTAACAATCATATGGTCATCAATTTTCAAGTGATTGTCATCATGCTTTTTCCAACAAGGGATATGAGTATAAACATAAAGAATATTATATTTGATACAATCTGTTCTCAAGTTTATGTATACATTATAAATACTTATGCTTCTTCTTCTGGCACATAACATTGTGAAACCTTCTTTTTCTTTGTTAAATCGTTATGACAAATGAAGAGAAAGATATCACTGAGTTTAGTTCCTATACATGTATCATACTTTTTCCTTTTCTTTTCCATTTGCTTTCTTCTATCGAATTTCTTTTTATTCTTTGGCAATATTGATCATGTATGAACTAACCTTCTAATCTCAAATTCCAAGTGATGTAAACCTTTGTTGATTGTTTTGTTTTCTCTGCTGACAATTGCTATGACTTTTGTACTCTCCTCAGTTACAGTACACCTTAAGTCCTTGTATATTTATTTTGATAATTTCACATCAAGCTATCAACTGATTTGCATGCATCAAGGTAATTGAAAATAAAATTGAATTACGAATCTATAGCTACTGAGTATCCTGAATATTGAAGAAGTTATGTCAGAAGGAGCACACCTCATTAGGTACACCCCACAATCGGCGGAGATACAAATCGGACTCCGATTCAATAATACCGGGTGCAAGTCTTTCAGCACCTCGAGGATTTGTTGGAATCCAGATCTGCATTATAATGCAAGGGGTGATTGTCAGTGCTAACACAGAAAATAGGAAGAACAAACTGCTGATCTATTTGAAGAACAATATTTAGATAGAGGAAATTTGCAAGACTTATACTTAACTTCTTCCTTTTTCTATCAACTAAATCCAGTAATTAGATAGATACGATCATCTATCTGGGTTTAGTTCATTTCACAAGTTAAAGGCACCTTATCTTTGAGGTTACTTTCCCAACAAAATCTGTTCACTCTTATACATGTATATAACCAACACTCTGCATGCAGTGTCCACTATATTCTTCGATATTAATGATTTAACTTAATTTATCTGTGTATCCTTTAACCACGATTCAGTCATAGCATGGTAAAATATGGGATGAAACACTTCTTGGTGTAATCATAATTTTTGGGATAGCTTAGAAGGGTAGAATCCAAAATGAACTCAACAATTATAATCAAATAAAGAGATGTAAGACATCTCATAAAAAAGAAAGAAGGATATACCTTTGTATCATTGTATCCCTCAGGAGCCAAGCGGCCACTGTTATTCTTCAAAGTAGACCAAGCATTCAACAGTGCTTCGGTTGAAAGGCCAGAGTACTTGTCCTCAACATAAGTGAGATCACTGGAAGGAAAAAGCCTAGATGGGAGATTCACCTATCAAATTTAAACACAAGAGAGTAAGTTCTGCTATTATATGTTGAGAAACATGGAAACCACAGGACTGGGAACACAACCATTAAAAGAAATTGAGAGTTTAAAACATAAATAATTAATAAGGCTAATCTACCTGAGTTAATGTGATTATTGGAAAGCAAATGCCTAAAAAGAAGCCAAAAACAACTCCAAGAAAGGTTGTTATTATAAGCTTCATTGTCTCAGTTGGTTTCCTTATGGTTCCACTGCACTTCAAGGATGACAATGTAAAAGTAAGAATTAACACAAAAATAGTGATAAAAGAAGGAAATGAAGGAAGAACCTTCTCTTCTAAAAGAATAGTTGGTAGTTTCCATACCTCCGTATGGACATTGCCATTATGTTGAAAATTGACTAACTGTACAGTCTAAACTCACAGACGTAGAAGTTGAAACGTGACACACAACTGCTACATGCACTCATCAAGTTAACATTCGAATGCTTCAACGGAAAACCTTACAAGGCAACACTACCAGCCCTGAAAATTTTTTATATAAGAACGTAAAAAGAGCTGGTGATCATCATTTATTAGCTTCATAAATATATTCATAACCGACAACACCAGGAAGATATCACATACACCAAATGGACCTATGTCATGAAATTGCGATCGTTCTCAATCAGAAACAAGCTAAATAACAGGCTAGCAGCTCATTGAGTGCCGTGCTTAAGTGAAGCATAAAAAACTAAAAGAAGGAACGGAATTAAGCAGCCATGTTCTTGACCCCAGATTCTAGAAATATACAAAGAGCTATGTCGAATATTCTACAATGGAAAATGATAAATATAATAACGTTTAGATATTTCTAAATGAGAATAAAAACACATATTAGCATAGACAAGAGCAAAAATTACTGTATAAATCTACATGATCAATTGATCGACATTCACAAATATCAAAGTTCAAGCACCTTTCGCTTCCCCCATAAATTATAACAAAACATTCAATCTCCAATTTTTCAAATTTCTTCAAACAAGCAATTATTCCCCACTTCCCTGAAATTCCACAGCAAATAGCTTAACAAAAGAAAGAAGGGGAAAAAAAAAAGAGAGAAAAAGATCACCAATAATCTCAATCATTTCCTACCACCGAGCCAAATATCCATCACCACAATTATTCTTCCAAGGAACAACACAACACAAACACACATTCATATCCAAAGCTTAAATTTTAAGCACAAAAACATTAACACAAAGACGCATTGTTGCAACAAAACACAAGTATATAATTGAAACATAAATCCAAATCATAAACTGTTAATTAGAATGAACAAAACAAAAATTCCGCATTATACCGGCAAAATTTACGAAACAAAGAGACGAGACGAATCTCGGAGAGCTTGTTACAAAGCGGACATTGACAAGCCAATGATGCGAAACCAGCGGGTCACGGTTAAGGCCAAGGTTAAGGTTGTTATAAGCTTTCGGTTTGTCTGAGGAATCTTCTTCCTCGTATCTGAAACTGAACAAGAAGAATGGAAGAAAATAACAGAAACGAACGCCGCGAACAATTCAATGTCCAATCAAACTTACGTTTGGCAGTTTCCACTCTTCCCTCTCAGTTTTGTCAGTAAACTGTAAACTGAGATTTGAATGAAAGAACGAAACGCTACTTAACAAGAATAATGATGTCTACATGCCACTCGTGGCCACACTCATCATCGAGCTGTGCGTTCCGCAAATCACCACCGTCCGTTCAAGAATAGTAATACCACGCGTAAATTTTACCTCAGGAATTAATCCTCTTGTTATTAAATAAAGGTTTATTTAATTATTCAGTTTTATTTTAATTTAATTTCTAATTAATTAATGTTATTAAATGAGAGGAACGTTACCAGACTATAATTTACTTTGAATTTCTTTTATAGAATTAAATTAAATTTTTTTTATTGAGCAAGTGCTGTCACGAACTCGCACGTCGGATTTGGTGTGTACAGAGTATAGGGAATGAAATTGTTACGTCGTGCACGTGGGCACAGCATCATTTTCTAATAAAAAAATATTTTCCTTTTACATTATCCAGAAATGAAAGCTTATAATAGAATGTCCAATGCTATTTTATATTTATGCACGAGACAAAGACAGTTCAATTAGCATCTAAATTCTAGTCATGCTAGATTATGACGGCCCACAACATTAAATATTAAACATTTCTCTTAATTTAATTGTGGTATATCATTAACTAATTTCCTATTTTATCTCGAATTGAAGGAAAAAGTAGACAGTTATGAACGTCGATTAGGGTTTGCTAATTAAGTGGAGATTTTCTATCAAATCCTTGTAGTAATTTATGTCTACTTTATTCTATTTAATTTTTGAAAATAAATATCTAACATCTATAGAAAAGCATGGGAGCGCCTTTCACCTCTTGAGGCAGTTGTGACTTGTGGGGAGTACCACAACTAGAAGACAATTATCAATTTATCACAAGCAAAGAATGGTATGGCCCCGAGAGACACGGCAAATTGCAACAGGACATGGACATGTTTAAGTGTGAGAAAAGTCAAACCTATAGTGAAGACGTTCAGGATTAAGTCGAGTCTTCCATTTATTTCATATGTCTACGTTATTCGAAATCAAGATTAAGTTATCTACTTATCATAAGTTATTAATTTAATAATAGAACAATATCAAATAATATCCTTAAGGTTTGACCTAATTTTAGGCAAAAAACTTATTTGATATTTTAATCAATTAGACTCCTAACGTTTACTTAAAATCTTCAATTAAGTAACGGATCCGTTAAATAACAAAGTAACAAAAGAGGGTATTTTGATAACAGAAGAGGGGCATAATAATCTTTTTTTATCTTCAAATAGTGTTTTAACCGCCTGTTAAAAAGAAAACGCACCTTAACCTTAAAGTCTTTGAAGGGTGAGGATTGAATTTTTAAAGTCATTTAAGGGGTGTTCCTTTAAAAAAAATGAATGGTTCGAATTATTTACCCAATATATATATAATTTTAAAATTGAAATTGTAAGATAAACATACATAAAACAAATATGTAGATTACAGGTTACGTATTACCTGTTGAAGCGCAGATCACGGATCAACTTANTTCCACGTTCGTCTACTCGAGGAGATCGCTACAAGAGTCCTCTCCTTTAATCACCCCCTAGCTGTTTCAGTCACTCAGGTGGAAGACTAATCGAGAGAGAGAGAGTTTTTTCTTTACGTGAGTTTTTTGTTTTGTATATCTTAAGTTAATCCAAAAATAAACACTTT
>JANKKB010029113.1:0-18034 GCA_026225775.1 Bursera palmeri | reverse complement strand
AAAAAATGCATTATTGGAAAGCTAGCTCACTATATGAATCTAATACATCAAACTGAAAAAATGCAAAATCGGAAATAGAGACCACTCATCAAACCATTACAACCCAAGGCAAAATCAGAAATAGAAACCACTCATCAAACCATTACAACCCAAGGCAAAATCGGAAATAGAAATGCAAAATTGGAAAAAATGAACTATCGGAAAGCTAGATCACTATATGAATCTAATACATCAAACTGAAAAAATGCAAAATCGGAAATAGAAACCACTCATTATAAGAATAAACATATAAATTTTAGAAAAATAAAATAAAGAAGGAAGGCCGAAGGGAAGGGCCGGAAGGTTGGTGATTGCTGTGGCCGGAAGCCGGTGGCGTGCGTGGTGGTAGAGGTGTTCTGGGCCTCGGCTACCCCCTTAAAAGAAGACAGTAGAAGCATGCAGATTTGAAGACAAAATTTAACTCAACAAGACGGACGAGAGGAAAGGACGAGGGAAGTTCTTGATGAAAGGAGATCTGGGTGTGTGTTGTTGTGATATATGAAAGACGAAGCGAGGAAGAGAGGAGGGAGCTCCGGAGATTATACTGGCAAGTGAGTGAAAATAGAGAGACAGAGCAAAGCTAGGGTGGTCTGGCAGAGGCATAGAGAGGAGGGAGGCGGCTGTGTGTTTTGCGTTTAGGTTAGGAAGAATTAGGAATTAGGGTTTCAAACGTTTTCCTTTTATATTTTTTAAATATTTATTAATTATTTTATTTTATTATTTTTCGGTTCGGGTATTTTAGTCGGGTATCTGGATTTACCCGTAAACCGACCCGATCATTCGGGTATAAATGTGTCTTCACCCGCCACACCCGAAGTTTTGTATACACCCGATTTTTTCAGGTCGGTTCGGGTCGGGTACGTCGGTCCGGGTCGGGTCTGCGGAGATATGTTCACCCCTAGCCTGGTCTACTATCAGCCACGCTCCCACCGCCATATGCCCGCCACGTGTCCGCATGTCTTGGTGCTTCTGTTCTTTTTTCTTTTGTTCTGCTGTTGATTCATTTCAATTTGTGTGGCTAACTCAATACTTAAATCTGTTTCGGTGGATATTCCGCCACGTCATCTTCTACTGATTGTGTTGGTCCCACCATAACGATGAATTTCCTTCCATGGTTCCTTTCCTCCCCTTGGTTTCTCTCACCACACGCCACCACCGTTTCTGAACGTTGAAACAGATACCAGACAAAAGTATGGTACTTCGAAATTACTAAAATATCCTCACTTGCAGTAATTATTGGAGTCATTAACAGAAATTAGATTAAAGCTTAAATAATTGAAATATAGATAGAAAATATATATTTTTTAAATTTTATTCACATATACTTTATTGCCAAATTCTCTTCATTTTTTTAAATCATAAAAATCTACAATCATTTACTTTTCTCGGTAAGGGATCTTTAAATCATATAATTTACAAAACAATTAATACATTACTATATATTTAGGGAATATTTTTAGTTATTGATTTTAAAATATCTTTTGATAATTGGGATTATAACTCATAAATTGAGAATTATATTTAGTCCTTTTCAAATCTAAAGACTTGCTTTCTAAAAAATTTAAAATTATTTCTATAACATAAAAAATTAGGAAGAAATATGGAAACTTTTTTTATATAGATTTTATAGAATTTAATCATAAATAAAACTGCACAATATGATAATTATTTTTTAATTAATAAATAACTTTCACTTTCGTAAATGATACTATAACATTAATTTAATTGTGTATTTAAATACATGCAACATAACTCATAATTCAAATGTCATTATTCAATTAACTTAATAAAATAACTTCAAGTTCAGAAATTCCAATTTTCAATCCTTAAAAGTAAAATACAATAACAGTTTAGAGTTAAGAATCCAAGCTTCACGAATTTCAAAATACAATAAGATAAAATGATCTTTATTTTGGATTTTGAATGAAGAAGTCCGAAATCTCCAACAATCCAAACCACCTATTACAATATGCTACTATGCAAAAAATGGATGAGAAAAAGTGAGCCTTCAACTATTTAAAAGAATCATAAATATATAATTTAAAAAATTTCAAAGTAGAACAATGATTTATTTTAATATATTAATAAAAGTAAATTTCCATTTTTTTTCAATTCCTTGATAGAAAGTTCGCATATTTGACTGAGGTAACAAAAATAAAAGTAACATGTAGAAACGAGAAAAATGAATACATGCAATAGAAATATCTTCAACTGTGCTAAAAACTAAATTATGACAGAGATCAATGTACCTTTTGACTGCACTGGACAGTTATGAAGTTGAAGGAAGAAGCCTGCAGTACACGGTAGCACTTTCCTCCTTATAATAAGCCAAAAGTGTGTAAATAGTCTGCAGAATTGTCACAGAAAGTGCTATGATCGCTCCAACCAAAGCAATCACACTCCAGGGGCTTTCAAAATATTTGTTTTTAAGTTGAGCTATCCAGGCATTGTAACTTTTGTTGCAGTAGTCATGGATTTCTTTTCTGATACCGTCGTACTTTACTTGTGCAAAGAGTCCAAACATATCATAATTAGCCCTTATTTCGTTGAAGAGTTGAACTACCTCTTCATCGTTGACATTGTAATTAACAAGTATTCTATTGATGCGCAGCTCCTTCACATCTTCAACTCCAACAATGAGTGTAGCAAGAAAGTAAAGGTAAGCAGAAACCTCAAATTTTGTGGAAGACAATTCATGGGCTACTAAGTTTAAAAGCTTGAACTCTGTTAATTTGTTGATAAAGATGGAGGGAAGCTTTAATGTTCCACCACTGAAACTAATGTCCGTCAAGTAAAATGTGCCACTACACTTTAACTTAATCCCTGCTTCTTTAAGCTCCACAATATTACGACACGCGGGATAATTATGGACAGTGTGACTAAACGGTATAACATGAGCTAGCACAACTATGAGGTACCACAGAACAGCAGATAGCATTTCTGTAAATTTGGCTTTGTACTCCTCAAGTTTTCGCCCTATGAAGCTTGATTTTTTATCAGATTGGGTTAAACTTGTCCACATTAGGTCGAGAAGATGACGGGGTTCTGCTGGTAGCTGCCCCTCATACTCTGGTCCATTGTATGACACCATAGCGATGAAGGATGCGATCGATTCTTCCAGCATCCCAATGTTTTGACTTGCATTAACTACCAACTTGAGAACTCGATAGGGAAGTTGGTTCTCCAACAATAAGAAATCCATGATAAATTTGAAGTTTGCAGGGACACCTTTTATAATTTCCAATCCCTTTGACTCGTCAAATTCCGTTCTAAGAAACTTCCAGCTATGGATGTAAAGCAGCACTACACATCCATCTATAAGAAACATCCAGGCAAGGTCATCATCATTATAGTGTTCTGTTGCATCCAACTCATACCACTTTCTCAAATCCACTATTTCCCTCAAAATATGGAGATATACATCTTCCGTGTTCACGCCATGCTCTTGGATGAACGTGGCAGCTAATTTAAGCTTCAATTCTTGTGTTATTTTGAGATTCTTATTTTCATGGTGGTAAGGACCAATTGAAATCAACCTTGGTTCAAAGTATTTCATCATATTCTGATTGTTGCGAATCACATCTGGAACCCTTGGAATCCTTGTTTTTGTAGTTGGCTCCTCACCATCTATTAGCAGATCAACCAAAGATTTCAAATTCTCCTTAGCATTATCGCTCAACTCCCTGCCCTTCTCAATAACTTGGTCGCTGCCTTTGCTTGTTCCACAAGCTTGTTCTTCAGTACCAATCTTTTTTGTTCGTCCCTCCTCCATGGAAACCATCTCAAGATCATTTCCAGACATTTTCGAATCTGCTTTTTCAAATAAT
Source organism: Bursera palmeri (assembly GCA_026225775.1). Taxonomy (NCBI): domain Eukaryota; kingdom Viridiplantae; phylum Streptophyta; class Magnoliopsida; order Sapindales; family Burseraceae; genus Bursera; species Bursera palmeri. The sequence continues at coordinate 14,168 of JANKKB010029113.1, read as the reverse complement.
TGTCTTTATGAACATTGTTTTATGATAATGTATAAAAATATCATATATTAATTAGATCAAAGAACTCACATTTAAAATTAACTTTAATAATAATAATAATAAAATCATAATCATCAACAACAACAAAACAATAATAATAAACAGCTTCAAGGCTCTCACTAAGGCACATTCAAGAATTTACTTTCAAAAAAAAAAAAAAACACCCTCGATTTAAGTGACAAAATTCACATAATTACTAACAAACTTAGAGCTTTCATAGAGTAAATGAACCTGAGCCTTATCAATGAATGTAAGAGAACTGGATTGCACTTCTTTGCAGCTCAAAATCACAGCAACGCCTGCAACAGGAAAACCGGTGTCTAAGAAATTAGGAAAACAGAAAACCATAAGTGAAGGGAAAGTATGCAGCTTTGATTTAGGTTTGTAATGGGAGATTTTCACTTTTAATATATATGTTATAGCCATTATTATTATGAAAAAAATTATTTCCCTCAAATTTCGTGAAAATGAAGAAAAATGCGCAGTCTCATTAAAAATAAAAAATAAAAAGTAAAATAGAAACTTAAACCCGCCAATTAATTAGTAACGCAAGTTCCAATGAAAGAGAGAAATCAAAATATCAAAGGTTTAAACCTATGGTTTTCATTTACTAGAACTAAATAAAATCAAATTAGCATAATAAGCTACAATAATTAGACGGAGAACTTACTTGTCTGAAGACAGTCTTTGCTCCTCAGGAGGACTGAAATTGACTGAGATTCCTACTCTTCATTTAATGAAAGAAAAGTCACAGGAAAGTGGAAAAAGATAAGATATCTATAATTATTATAAAAGCAAATGTTTCACCACATGGTAATGATCCTTACCATACACTTTTCTTTTTCTCATTGGGGGATGTGGGTGGTCTAAAACTGTGAGAGACGAGAGTACACACATTTCTCCTCTTCTTATTCTCTGGTTCCGGCTCCTTTAAATAGCATCTTAAACGCATCTCTTTTCTTCACTTACATAATATTGTTAATGAAGTACTCAAACAGTATTACGAGGATTTTAGATTTTATTATATTTTATTTATATGATAGTTTATATGAATTACATTTTTATTAGAATTAGGATTATTGATTAGATTAATTTTAGGAATTATGATTTTATTTTAAATTCGATTATATTTAAAATTTTAAGATTATTACCTTATTAAATTTCATTGTTGAATTAAGATTTTATATTTTCCTTGTTTAGAGCATGCTATGAATAAATAGCTCTAAAACCTTCTTAAAGAGGATTAATCAGTAGATAATAGTTTAAGCTTTCTTTGAAATTCTTCGTAATCTAAGAATCAACAGAATATAATTTATCTTACTTCTCCACTTTATCACTTTTGATTTAGAAAAATTTATTTGACCTAAGATAAATTTTAAGAAAATATTTAATTCTAGATTTTTATTAAATTAATATTTATTTTTTAAAAATTAATATTTATTTACAAAAAAATATAAGAGATAAATATTGATTTAATAAAAATTTAAAATTAAATTTTTTTTTTTGAATTTATGTTGAGGGTATTGTCAATTTCCCCTCTGATTTATCTACAATGGAGGGTCACCCTGCGTAGGCCCAACGTGTAAAACATTATCTAAAGACGCTTTAATGCAAATGGAAATAAGACTAGTGTTATATAAATGTCCTGATGCGAATGATGGGATGAATGCACCCATTTTCGGTAAGCACAGCTTTCAAGAGCCCTAAAAGACAAAATATCACACAATACTTTTGATGAATGGTTACTAATTGTCAACTTTTGCTCAGATCTGTGACCCACTTACTTTCATAAAATTATTGAAAAGGTGCTAAAACAACAAAAAAATCTAATCCGATAATCTTTGAATTTACATGCCTAACTAAGAAGGGATCCATAGAAGGTATTAAGAAGGGACCCATAGAAGACGATATATTGTAATGATGTCGCATACATAAATAATCCTATGCTAAGGATATATATGAAAATTTTTTAGATTTTAGGACTACAAATAATTTAACATAGATACTTTGATTTTTCATCTTTAATAACTGATGTTTGTATATTAATGGTCACGTGAGTGTGGAATCATTAAAAATGGGTTGGCATTGAGATGCCGAGGTATCGAAATAGGATTTGTGAATTTTAAAGGTTTGAATATTTTTATTTGAACCCCCAAATCCCAAAAACTTTTGAACCCAAAACATTCAAAAATTATCAGAAACACCCCTACTCATCAGAATTTGTCACCACTGCTACTCGCATCGTGACCCTTTGCCTCCTGAAGAACCAGCCCCTATGGCTGTTGGCAATGGAACTGTCTCAGCCTCCTGGTTCCAGTCGTGGCCTCCGTTTCCTGGTCTGCTGCTTGGTTCGTCAGATCAACGTTGTGAATGTTTGACTCTTTTGTCGTCAATTTGTCATTCTCGATGTTGTCTGTAGTTGCCACCAGTCGAGTTCTCTTTGTCTCGATCGGACGATCCCAGCTGCGGTCTCCAATTGATTGTCTGGTTCCTATCAGCGGTGATCTGCTCTAGAAGGCAGTCCTCCATCGTCAATTTATTGTTCTCGGCGTCTTCAACCTCTGACTTTGGTGCCATCTTCCTCGTCTCAGCCAGATGATCAATATGGTAACATACTTTTGTTGTTCTCGACCTTCGATCGATCTATCAGTGTATACCGTGAGTAAAGCCTATCGAAGATATTTTGTCGACCCCCTACATCTTTGAGTTTTACCACACACACCCATAGCAGTTATACCCTTGCAAGTCTTCTGGTTAGCAAATGCACCCTTGTCCTATATTTTATCCCACGATCCCTGAGGGTTTTCAAGTTAGAAATTTCACCTGTGTCAAGTTAATTTTAGAATGACCCTTATTGGTTTAAGGATTTGCAATAGTACCCCTTAAGGGAAAATATTAGTTTAATCTCTAAATTTAATTTTGTATGATTTTGGCTCCATGACTCCGAGGATTCAACCGAGATCTTGGGATAGACAGAATTCATGATACGGGTGAGGAAGAGAGAAAGAGGAGAGAGAACGACCTTGGAACGATGATTCACTTATCGAGGTAGGGATTTCTCCTTTGTACTTTTCTATTACATTTCAATGTGCATGTGGACTTAATTGATGATTGGCATAGGAATAAAATATGCATGTGATTAATTGTCATAGGGTGTTATATCTGTGTTTATCTATTAAGGTACTATGTGCACGTATACTAGCTTTCTAAAAAGGGGTGATTAGTCGCATAATTGGAAGGGTACGTGTAATTGGACATCCATCATGTGTCTTGTATGGATTGTGGACACCATGTGTGATGGCATGTGATAGGATGATTGGAATATGGATAATATGTGTGTGGTTTCGGTAATACTAGGGTGACATTTGCATGATTATCATATGAGATAGTTGAGACGGGGTGATAAGCATGTAACTGTACATTATGGGTTTCATATGAGTAGGCGATACATGTGAGTGATTGTGCGTGATGAGATGGATGGACATGTAATGTGATAAGTTGGTTATATGTGACGTGGAATTGTGGATTAGGTGAGATATGTGTGATTATCTGGCCACATGGACTAGTGGTTTGTGATAAGATGATTGTAAGTGAAAATATGTGACGTATGACGGGTTTTGATGAAAAAAGTGGTATTGGAATGTATGAATTTGGAATCTGACATGTCAATGATAACGAGGTAGGAGAATTTCATATATGGGTTGGTGTTAGCCCTTGGGTAGCCAACTGATCTGGGGCCCAAGGAAAATACTTTTGATCTGATTGAAAAATTGTATTTATGATAGTTGGCTGAGTTTTACGATACGGTGTATTGTTAAGTGCTTGTGATAGACGATTATGAAATGAGCGCAGTTGTGCGATTGTGAAAAAGAACGTGCTTGTGAGTGTTGAATGGAATTTTATGGAATTGAAATTTGTTTGTATATGTGAATTACTTGATGCATGCTTAAGATTTAGTAATGTTACAGAACTGTGGAGTTGTAAAAATTCTTATTAGGCTGTGTTACTTACCCCTTCCTCCACAGATACCTGAGGTTAGGAGTCTAGCAGTGATAATCCGGAGCTTACATAAAGGATCTCAGACAGTTTTGGGTTACGTTTGATAGTGTGAGTCATCTTTTATTTTATTGAAAAATGTGTAAAATTATATTTTTGTATAAATTTTTTGAATATAACATTTTCTTTGATTTAATTTAATTTAATTTATTTATTTAATTAATCAGCCATTGAGGTTCCCATATATGGGGTTCCGAGGCACTACAGAACTAGATGTCATGATCAACAACCCGTTTTGAGGGTAAGCCTTAAGATTCAAAGAATAAATTAGAGAATTCTCCAAGCAATTTTGTTAGTTGAGCAGCTTGTGGCATGGATACAACTGAATCTACATTAACAACCTCCGAAGACCGAACCATCATTAGTACAAACTTTTGGTAGGCATTCACCATCCTTTGGACCTCAAAAGTAGTGACTAGATCTACTTTTGAGCTTGTTTAATCTTTATGAACGATGAACTTCTTTCCATCTTGGATAAGCTCATTCTTTTGTGCTTTTTTGTAATAGGTGACATCCTTCTCCCATAGATAAGGGCTCCCAAAAATGACCTGGTAAATGTCGAGGGTGACCACCTTATAGGTGATATCAGCAATATATTGGTTAGTAATTGCAAACTGAAACGTAGATTGCCTATAAATTTTAAGTTCCATATCTTTTTGAATCCACCCCAATGGATAGGGCTTGGGATATGGTGTCATGTCTAGCCCCAATTTCTGTATTAAACTTATGGAAATCAAATTTATCTTGCTGCCAATATCCACGATGGCCTCAATGACCTATTTGTTAATCTGAATTTGCATGTTAAAGAGTTCCTTCTTCTCATCAATTGTGGTAGAGAGCTAGAGCCTATCTCCTTTGACATTAGCATTAAAGACAAACTTTTGTCAACCTTTTGGACTTGTCCAAGTTCGATCTGGTCACTTGTTGTGTTGATTGTCATTGTGTATTTTCCCTTCTCATCTTTTTCCATTTTACGGGGAACATACTGGATGGAGCTTCCAGAACTTCCATTTTTCATGTCCTGAAATCTTACAATGTTTGCAGTACTTGTCAGATTTAGAAGAGGAGGAAGAATTAACGTGGGATTGTTTTTTACCAGGTTTGTTAGGGTCTTTTTTCTTTTCATTACTATTTGCTTGCGGCGTACTAGTTTGGTTATTTCTTCTTTTAACAAGTGCAAATATATTCAAAAGAAATTTTTACTTATACAGCTTTTTTGCTGTGAAGATACATAACAACATAAAGACAAACAACCAATTCAACAATATTAACAAGAGGGGTGAATGCTCAGAAGCCTCTTTATCTTTTATTTGCTATTTATTACTACAAATAAGCTGAAAGCAAGCCACAATCAATGGGATGAGTAAACATGAAGTGGCAGTCGATGTTCAGGAACAACCAAAAGTGGGATTTTTTTAGGAGTTGACAGCCCGAAAATTTCCTCCATATCCATGTCCTCTTTCTTCATGCTCCCCGGAAATTTCCATGTAAAGCAATGTAGAAGATTAGCCAAACTTGTTTGAATAACCTTAAGCCCAAGATTATATCCAGGGCACATTCTTCTTCCTGTTCCAAATGGCAGCAGCTCGAAATCTTGGCCTTTGACATCAATGTCCTTCCTTATTAGGAATCTTTCAGGGCAGAATTCATTGGGTTGGTTCCATATGGCAGGATCTCTCCCTATAGACCATACATTAACAAGCACACGCGTGTCCTTGAGGATGTCATAGCCAGCAACTTTGCAATCTTCTCGAGCCAGTCGAGGCACCAACATGGGTGCAACAGGGTGCAGACGCATTGTTTCCTTAACTATTGCACATATGAATGGAAGGTTAACCATGTCCTTCTCTTGTACCAATCTATTTCTCCCAATTACTCTATCTAGCTCTTCGGTTGCCTCTTCAAAAAGTTCTGGCTTTTTCAAGAGCTCTGCAATTGCCCACTCTGTAGTCACAGTTGAGCTCTCAGTTCCACCACCTAGAAGGTCCTGAAATTTTAAAATAATATTAATAATAACACCAATAATATTTTTCAGAATTTATAAAAAATAATGCTATTTTTAATTATAATTTAAAACACAATTCGGAACTTCAAAAAGTTTCAAGTCATAGCAATTGAGCCCAAGCACCCTGTCGAGCACAGTCAAATAGTAAAGATGATCGGTAGCACATCAATTTATCATACTGTTAGATTATGCTGACAATTTATTGAGTAGATGACTACAATATGAAAATTACACAGTAAAAGAAACTATTCCAATAAAATTTACTAATACTATAAACCGGCTTCTTAACAGTAAACTGGTAACATTCAATTTATTAAAAATCATAGTTACAGTCTCCTTTGTATGTACATATGTAAGTATATAATTAATTAATAGCGTTTTTGAATTTTAGATTAAAATTGAAAATGGTAATTAATCATACCCCGATTATAGCCTTAAGCTGATGCCTTTGGAGCTTGACTTGAAGGGTAGGATCATCAGCAAGCTGCAGCAGCACATCTACCATATCCTTAGCCACAAAGTCCTTAACTGATTTCCTCCTAGCATCATGCTCATCCAACACATGCTCATAAAACCTATCAAGCTTCTTCATCAAAGCCTTCATTCTCTTTGTGTAGCCTTGCAAATCCAGAAACCCAAGCCATGGAATCGAATCCCCTATATTCAGCACCCCGTTCAGAAAGAACAACTCTTCAAGCATTTCCTGGAACTCATGTGGTGTTACAAACTCATTTTCAGCTGTTTCATCGTTGTACTTTTTCCCAAACGCCATCCTACTAATCACATTCAAACTAAGTCTAGTAAGATGATCTTTCAAAGTAATAGGCTTGCCAAATGATTTGTACAAGCCACTAACAAGTGCTTTTATTTCTTCCACTCTTATGTGCTCAAACGATTCCAAGCGCTTTGCACTGAAAAGTTCCATTAAGCACATTTTCCGTGCCTGGCGCCAATATGGACCATACGGTGCCCATGTGATATCTGAGTAATTATAGGTAGTGTACTTGCCTGCAATGGTTTGGGGCCTTGATGCAAAGTTGAGATCATACGTTTTAAGGAAATATTTTGCCATTTCAACTGAAGAGCCTACCACAAAAGGGTGTGAACCGAACCGGAGATGCATGATTGGTCCATACTTTTGGGAGAGATGGTGGATGGAACGGTGAGGGAGTGAGCCGATCAGGTTCAGATTACCAATGATAGGCCATGGTTTTGGACCGGGTGGCAACTTAAGTTTACGATGGCAAAGATGGTGGAAGAGAGAGTTAAGGAGAAAGAGGAGGAGGATTAGGGCTAGTTGCCAAATGAATGGTATTGAAGCAAAAAGATTCTCCATTGTGAATGGCATGTGATGATTTGGTACTTGTGTTGATTGCCATGCATTAAACAAAGGAGCAAATTTATAAGACAAAATCATAGGCGACGAGGGTGCTTATGTAATTTGAGTATCCTTTCTAAATTACCATTTCTTTGTTGGTTTCAAGTAGGTTCGAGGCTTAAAAAACACGTGAGGCCACCAAGATTAAAAGAAAAAAAAAAATCCAATAATTGCATAACAATTTCTCTGATGAATAGTTTTGCCAATGTGTTTATTCAATCAATATGTGCATGCTTCCCTTATTGACTATCTTAAATAAGGTTTTCCAACACTTGTTACAATATTTTATTTTATTTTTAAAAAGGACTATTAGGAGATGAAAGTTGACGTGACGTGGGGTTTTGGGGGCCTTTAACCTAGGTCTGATTTGTGCTATTTTGTTGTCAAAGTTTCGTGCTTAGGCTACTGTTAGTTTATTTTGGACAACTACTATTATTATTGAAAGACTATTTTATAGATTTATTCCACACAATTTTTAGATTAATATTATTTTGCTCAAATAATCTTAATTAATTTCTACATTACCCCGTTCTCGTTTTCTTTTCATTGCACTCACAATCAGCCATTAAAAAACATAGAATTATGTTACACTTATAAACCTTGTATACAAAGATGTGAGATGATGTCTGAATAAATAAATTAACTTTTCTATATTCACTCTTTTAAGTATCTTATAACATATTAGTTTGTATATAAAATTTGAAAGATTAGTATTACTTAAATATATATATATATTTTAAAATTAACTTTATTATTTATTGATGTTTGGTTTGGTGATTGTATCGGCAAGAAATTATGCGGGAATATATTGAACATCAAAATTACTAATAAGTAAAAAATAAATTACATCATACAAAGAAACACAATATTTAATGTGGTTCAGCTAACAATTACCTATATTCACTGATGAAGAAATAAATCCACTAGATCATAAATATTTAACGGTACAAGAGATTAGACACTAAACCTGGTATTCTACCCGATACCTAGTATAATAGAGCTATGAAATTATTCCCCTATTTCACTTGGTCAATTCTAGTGTTATTTCTATATCTCTTTCATGTTTCTTCCCATATCCCTTATGTCTAGTCACTCTCTCAACTAGAATTGATTCTTAACCCCTATATTTATAGGGCTAAGTAGAGATCTTCTATTCCTAATAGGAGTAGGACTCCTATTTATTGTGTAACTCTATTTTCCTATTCTTTCTACTTAACCTACTTCTGGTAGAAGTCAACTTGAATTAGGAAATAAGTGATAATCCCAACAGTATCATGGGTAATTAAAGTTTAAAAAACCCCCCAACTTCTCTGTTGAATGTTAAACAATTAGTCAATCAGATTTTTGTAAGAAGTGAGTAAATTTTGTTTTGCTTGATACCGAGCAAGGTAAAGGATGAAATTTTACAATGATTATTATCGAAAATCTCTTTTAGAACTTAATCATTTTTCTAATATTCATATAAATATATATATATATATATTACAGTGTGACCTGAATCCTACTTTTTAAAGAAATCCTTTTAAGATTAGGTTTTATGATTTGCTCTTATTTGGGATTCTATTTTCCTAATTGTGATTGACTTCTACAAGAAGTAAGAGTAATAGAAAAAATAGAAAAATAAAATTATTGTATCAATAGGAGTCTTACCCCTATTAGACTCTTATTAAGAATAGAAGATCTTCATATACACTCATAAATATAAGGATTGAGAATCAGTTCTAGTTAATGAAGATATGATGAGATGATGTAAGAAAGGGAAACTAGACATAAGGAGTAAATACCCCTAGTATTTTAGGAGTAGAGATTTGGTTCAATACCAATAGAACATGTTACTCTGTTCTATTAGATATCGGGTAGAATACCTTTAGGCTGAATGAAAGTAGGCCTTCATGCACTAATATATTTGGTATCGGGTTGGTATTGGGTAGAGTATCCGTTTGGTGTGTTATCTCTTGTACTCTTACATACTTATGATCTAATGAATTTATCTCTTCATCTGTACATATAGGCAATTGAAGTTGAACCACATTAAATATTTTATCTTTTTGTGTTGTTTGAATTTTACTAATCTTTAAATTACTTGTTTCTGCATAATTCTCTTACAAGTGGTATTAGAGCTAGTCTATTTTCTTTCAAGTGGTATCAGAGCTAGTTTATTTTCGTCACAAGTGGTATCAGAACCATGGTTGCGAACTATGAGAAAACTATTCTATCAGAGCTTCAGGTTGCGAATTGGTAAGACTATTATTTTAGAATTGAGTATATACAAAAGAAATTGGCTACAACAATTACAAGTTGTAGGTGAAGTGATTCTCACATAGTGAATTCTTCTTCTTCTCTCCCTTTGGTTTTTCTCTATTGTTGGATTTTTCATGTAGATCAGTGCGTTTTGCTTATGGTATTTCATTCAGTTCTTTGTTTGTTATTGCATTAAAATACTTACAAATTGGTATTAGAGTTTTGTCCCATCGTGACACTATTTATCGTTGTGATTACTATTCATCATCGTTGTTACTATTCATTAGATACTATTTATCAGGTACTGTTCATAGTACTGTTTATCTACAGCATTACTGTTCATAGATTGATCGTTGTAATAACATTAATGAAATATGAAATTTTGATTTTGGATCGCAGCACTAGATTTTCTACTATGGCAAGTCAAGATGCGCATTGTTCTTGCGTAGATGCGTTTGGATGCAATCATTATTGTCCAATGAATACAAATTACCTTTGTGGTAGAATACATGTCAAGACGGAGATTTGTTAGAATGAGACCTAAATCCTACTTCTTGGAGAAATCCTTTTAGGATTAAGTTTTATGATTTGTTCTTATTTATGATTCTATTTTCCTAATTGTGGTTGGCTTCTATTATACTAATTGACTCCTATAAGAAGTAGGAGTAATAGAATGAATAGAAAAATAGAATTATTGTATCAATAGGAGTCATACCCCTATTAGACTCTTATTAAGAATAAAAGATCTTCATATACACCTATAAATTAGAGCTAGTCTATTTTCTTTCAAGTGGTATCAGAACTAGTCTATTTTTCTTACAAGTGGAATCAGAGCCATGGTTACGAACTGTGAGAAGGCTATTTTATCAGAGCTTCAGGTTCCGAAATGGGAAGCCTATTCTTTCAAGATTGTGTATACACAAATGAGATTGGTTACAACAATTACAAGTTATAGGCGAAGTGATTTTCACATAATGAATTCTTCTTCCTCTATGTTTGTGGTTTTTCTCTATTATTGGATTTTTCACATAAATTAGTGCGTATTACTTGTTGTATTTCATTCAGTTCTTTGTTTGTTATTACGTTAAAATCCTTACAAATTAGTATTGGAATTTTGTCTCATCACGATATTATTCATCGATGTAGTTACTGTTCATCATCGTTGTTATTGTTCATCAGGTACTATTCATAATACTGTTTACTGATAGATTACTGTTCAAGATACTGTTTATGATACTGTTCATCAACAACGTTACTTTTTACAGATTGATCGTTGCAATAACATCAATGAAATACGAAATTTAGATTCTGGATCGCGGCGCTAGATTTTCTATTATGGCAAGTCAAGATACAAGTTGTTCTTATGCAGATGCGTTTAGATGCAATCATCATTGTCCAATGAATACAAATTGCCTTTGTGGAAGAGATGAAGAGTTTGTGGTATAATTCATGTCAATGTGGAGATTTGTTAGAGTGTAACTTGAATCCTACTTTTTGGAGAAATCCTTTTATGATTAAATTTTATGATTTACTATTGACTCCTATAAGAAGTAAGAGTAATAGAAAGAATAGAAAAATAGAATTATTATATCAATAGAAGTCTTACCCCTATTAGACTCTTAATAAGAAGAAAAAATCTTCATATACATCTATAAATATAGGGATTGAGAATCTGTTCTAGTTAATGAAGATATGATGAAATGATGTGAGAAATGAGAGCTAGATATATAAGGGGTAAATACCCTTAGTACTTTAGGAGTAGAGATTTAGTTCAATACTGATAGAGTATGTTGCTATGTTATATTAGACATCGGGTTGAATACCTTCAAGTTGAATGAAAGTAGGCCTTCATGCGCTAATATATCAGGTTGGTATTGGGTAAAACACTTGTTTGGTATGTTATCTTTTGTACTCTTATATACTTATGATTTAGTAGATTTATCTCTTTATCTGTAGATGTAGGCAATTGAAGTCAAACTATGTTAAATATTTTGTCTCTTTATATTGTTTGAATTTTATCAATCTTGAAATTACTTATTTCCATATAATTCTCTTATAAGCGGTATCAGAGTTAGTTTATTTTCTTACTATATATATATATATATATATATCTTCATTTACAGATGCACTTACTCTTGCTAAAATAGCCCTTTGTTTCTGCAATTTTGCTCTTTAATGGAACAAAATTTATGCAAAATTGTGGTTATGACCAGATTGTGGTTACTTTACCTCAAGGCTTCGTGCCTAATACGTGGGCGTATCAAACTGGTGATAATCTTTCAACACGAAGGTGATAAATCATTTCGCGGTGATGGGATAATCATAAAAAGATTGTAATTCCAAATTGTATTTTTCCTTTCCAGTAATTTTACTTAGGACGTTAAAGTTTTTAATATATTAAAAATGGGGTTATGCTACCAAGAAGGTTTAGGAGTTACCATTATGATGCTAGTAAATTTACGGTGAAACATTAATGTGAGGAATGAAAAAGTGAATGCGTTAGCAATAATTTCGTGTCAAAATTGGTTGGTTATGACCTGTCAAAGGGCCATGCTCATTTATTAGATTATATTATATAAATTGGGATCATAGTATTGATATTCGTTGGTTGAGATACAATGATTTATGATGACTCAAGATTATTCCTCACGCGTAACAAACGGCCAATTACTTCACAATCAGGAATAGTTGAGGTCATCCATTGGACCTATGAGACTGAAAAGATGACAATCATTCTATGTTGCATCTCCCTTTCTTCTCCTTTCTCTTTTTCTTTTTCTAAAGACAAGACTTTGTAAATATCCGTCCACAGAAAATCTATTAATGAATCAAGTAAAGATAGCTTTACATCTATTATTATTTGTACACACAAACAGCCCCACCCGTGAAAGTACAGGAGAGCGGACCCCTTGTATAGTCGCCACGAAGGGGGGCCATCATCATTTTCGAGGACAAAGATATGTTTTTTTAACCATCGCTATCAAATTGTTAAAAAAGGAATGGATGGAATAGAATCTCCCTTACCATATTTGTTATAATTTATTTTAGAAGATGGGGTTTATGAGTTTCAAGTTGAGCTTTAAAACACGTGAGTCTACTAAGAACATTTAAATATATATGTATGACAAGTCCTCTTAGTAATAATTATCTCCGACGTGTTTTATTTGATCATCTAGATAGGTGATGCGTTAGCATCATCTAAGCTTTTTTCATGAGCACTACAAACATGTGAGCCCACCGAAAAAATAAAAATAAATAAATAGTTGATCACAAAATTAATAAAAATATGCATTTCTTTCTGAAAAGAACTTTTTACAATTCAAGAATTGTAGCATTGACTATACATAAATTTGGGGTTTATTTCATTTATAGATATCTTTTATTATTATTATTATTTTTTAGCGTATTACTAGTTTCAAATCTAACGTTATTTGTATTGAGTCTAAGCTGGTTTTTAAATTTATGTTATTAGAATCATATTTCTAGACTTAAAATTATCTTCACAACATTTCATATGTTTAGTTTCGCAATTTTTGTTCAAGGTGTGTAAAATTATTTTTGCTCAGATTTCAAGCTGCCTACCTGAAAGGTTCCCAATTAATTAATATTCGTGTCAAATATCTTCGGACCTTATCTGTTGGTACCAATTCTTCTTTGGGGTATTTACTCTTAACCCCCCATAGAATTTAAAAAAAAAAAGTCAAACATCTCACTAAATTGAAACTAACACAGACCCCCAACACTGTAGCACCGTTAGTTATATTTAACGGTGCTACAGTAAAAACTCAAAAAAAAAATATCATAAACATCCCTCTGATATATTTAAAATAACAAACTCATTCATTGATTATAAAATAATATAAAGACAAAATTTTTTATCATCCTTTGAAACTAATTAATATTATAAGGGCATTCTCAACATTTTATTTATTAAAATAATATAAAATATTTAAAAATTAATAAAATTAAAATTTTATAAAAATAATAAGGATATATTTCATAAACTAAATAATTTTTAAAAATTTACTAAATAATTACAAAATCATTTTACTTATCAAAATTATTTAGTTTTTATTAAATTATTTATTAAAATTTACTTGCTTAATTTACTAAAATTATTTAGTAGATGAAATATATTTTAATTACTAAATAGTATTATAAATTTAAATAATTTACTAAATAATTTTAATAAATAATCGTGATAGCGCTTTTCCTATAATGGTAAGATCTGATTTACTAAATAATATTAATAAATTAAGTAAGTAAATTATTTAATAAAAAATAAATAATTATAATAAATTTAAATAATAAAAATATATTTCATTTACTAATTATATTTTAAAATATGATTTTTTATTATTTGACGTTTTTTTGTTGGTCTACTCCCAATGACTGATAAGCATTTACTTACTTATTTTATTAAAATTATTTAGTAAATTATTTAAATTT
>JANKKB010029112.1:0-19893 GCA_026225775.1 Bursera palmeri | reverse complement strand
TTGAATGCTTTTTCTTTTAATCTTTTATTATGTGTATATGACCATGAACATGCCATGTTTAACCTAAACTAACCTAACAGTATGTTCTTATGCACTTAATAAGGTTCAAACAAAAATGGAATTACTTGTGTACAAATTATGGTGAATTTGTAAAGTGAAATTAGTAAACCTGGAATTTCTAATTTTTAGAACAAGGAAAAGTGTTCCATTTTGACCAGTCTAGATTTATCTAAAATTCATGATTTTTATTATGATAAATCATGAACGTATTAACTATTAGACTAGAGATTTTTGTAATTTTTAGAGCTCTATTTAAATAGGTATGAATTTCTGAAATTATGCTATTCATTTTTGGAGTTTCTTGGACAGAATTTGGAACTTGCAAAACTAAGTGTTTTTCCAGGGCTATATGACCTCCATTTGATCTGATATTTTCTAAGGTTTTTTCCAATTTCATGCTGTCCCTTTGAATTCTTCAGAACTTCAAATTCAAACTTCCTTCTAACCTCAAATCAATCTATATAAACCAAATTTACTCCAAATATCATGCACTAATTTAAGTTTATAATGAAATTTCAGAATCACATATCAATAACAAGACTGAAATATATCTTAAATATGCATTAAATCTTTTCTAATTCATAACAAAGTCAAGGAGAAAGTTGGGTATAAAATCTTACCTCTAATTTTGCCTTCTTAACCTTGTATTTACAGGATTTTCTTCGAAAACTCTCAAAAATAAAAATGTCTCCAACATTAAAATTGCATAAAATGAGACTTGACGAAGGAATTAGATAATATATACTAAGAGTAAAATTCTAATTTTGCCCTTACACCTCTTGTAGGCGCAATTAATTCACGATGGAGGAACTATAGTTTCGATCCCTGTATCATGAATGTTAAATACAAAATAAGTTGTCAGCTTGAATGCAAGAGGAAACTCCAGCTTTCGTATGAACTGTAGCTGCTCTCTGGGCTCCTAGATTTTTGTCGTTGAGACAAGAAAATGATCAAGGGAATGGTGTGTGTGGAACATGTATACAAGCATGCAACTGATTGGGCCTACATGTCGTCCTCAAATTATTAGGCCTTCATTCTATAGAATCTATTGTTATCTCTTCTTGGATTTTGGTTGGACGACAATCTGTGTTGAGCACTCTCGCTTGAGTTTGAGTCTATCTCTATTCGCTTATAAGTGACTGCCATCCAATGAATTAAAAGACAGTTCCTAATAGGCATCTCTTCTCTCGGATTAGTTTTGAACAGTTCCTAAAACAGCAATGGTATTTTCGTAGAAAACAATATCCAACGAGTGCACACATTTTCATAAGAAATGTACATCATGTTTTATAGCGTATTAAGTGATGAAAAATTAATATTAACTCCAAAGTACTGATGACTATTCTAGTACATATAGAACTCAAAGATTATATATATTTGTATATCCTAGTAATCAATCGCATGGGGAACAAGTTTAATGTCACATATATACTAATGACTAACCCAAAGATGAAAAATTTTACGTCCTCAAGTTACCAAGGTTAATCTCCCGACTTTTAACACAATTATTACAGAAAAATTAAAGACATGCACCGAACTCCAGTTGTATCTCAAAAGCCTACCCTATATATATATATATATATATATATATACACACACATACACACACAAACATCACACACACACACACACATTATTACGTTAGCTGAAGAGAACAGATGGAATGGCATGGTTTGTGGGGGGGCCAACATGAGTGTCTCACTCAAGCCCAAGGTTGACAGGCGTGATGGAGTGCAAGACAGAGGGAAAATCTCAGTTGAACTGGAAGTCATAAAAGCGAGCCACTGAAAATGGTTAGGAGTCTATGTAACTGCTTGTTCATCGTTGATGAGTTTCAAGATATGTTCACATCTTTATAATGATTAATTTAATATCAGAGGACAGCCTACGGATCCTTTATACCACTTCTAAAGAGAGAGAGAGGACGGCAAATTGAGTCCAATGGAAGCACAAAAGAATTGGGGGAGAAGCCTATCTCCAGCACCCAAGTGAAGCATCGTCTATCTTTACAAGAAATAAATCAAGTTGCTTAACCTTTACTTTTTCTCCTTTTTAAAGTGGACCAACAATCAACACCCAGGCAAAATAAAGAAGAGCGAAACATTGATGATTAAACAAACAATCGGTTGTCCCCTCCATGGCTGTCACCTCAAGCAATGCCAATCAGGGAATGTGCCCTCCTAGCCTGTCAAGTCTCTTTCCTCTTGCCCTCTTCGTTCTCAGGCCTGCTCAAACTTTCCATCGCATGACAATATGGATGCTCATGATCTCATTCAGTTAGTGGGAACTGTACGATTCTACGAAGCATATATAGAGTACTTCAAGTGCGTTAGATTACTAGTATCATTCTACGGATGATAGTATTTTCAATACGTTATGTTTTAGACGAATCCAAACTTCGTGTACATCTATATATGTATTATTTTATACACATGCTTTGATAAACACGATTCCAACAATACCAATCATTTGCCAAAAGTTGGCTGTTTTGGGCAGTTTTTATAAAGTCTATTTGTACATGTACTTAATCATATAATTTCAGATTTCTCAAACCATGTAATCAATCAAATACCACTTTTTTGTCTTATATTATGGGTTAGACTATTGAAACTTAATTTTTTGACTTAATTTTACACACTATTTTCATACATGTTGATTTACTACAATTCATAGGTGGGAAAGAGAAATTAAAATATAATTTTTTTATGTTAACTCAACAGTTTTTTCAATCATTAGATTAAAAAAATAATAACTATAAAAATAATGTGTAAAATTAAGTCCTAATAGCCTGAGCCTTATATTATAGTCAATGAAACGTTTTGAAGATGCTCGCATATCAAAGACTAAAAACTGATAATGGAATTGGAAGTTGTTTTTAGGGGAAATGACAATAACCCCCCAATTAAATTTGAAGAAAACACTCAGCCCCACACTTTTATTAAACTCACACTTACCCCCCAAATATCCCTAAAAAACTAACACTTACCCCCCAAATATTTGGGGGGTAAATGTTAGTTTTGAGAAAACAGTGATAATTTTTTGGNNGATAAGTGTTAGTTTAGGAAAAGTGTGGGGTTAAGTGTTTTCTTGAAATCTAATTGGGGGGTCAGAGTAAATTTCCCGTTGTTTTTATATAAGACCTTAAATATGCAGCTTGAAAAAAGATACTTAAACTTGAAATTTACTCAAACTGAATTTATTCGTAACTTTTCCTTATTTACTTTAATTAAAATGTAATATATGGATTATCTCTAGGACAACAATCAATTAAACAAGTATTTATATGAACATTATAAGTTATATGATTAGAATATCTGGTTCATCAATTATCTAAACTAAACTATTACATTATGTGAAATGAATTTTTAAAACTTTGTGTCAAAAATTTATATTAAAAAATCTATACCCTTTATATATATATATATATAAATAAAATCAATGTTCTTCAACTTAATTAATTAAAAGACTAATAATATTACAAAACTTGAAAGTACTTCTAACGCCTGTTTTATATATATGGAACATGTATAATAAGATATATACGTTTACTAGACTCGATGGCATTTGGGAAGCTAAGGAAGGACATTAATAATGTTGCCACACATGGGTTTGTTTGACACCGCAGTCAGTGACATTACCTTACTTAGTCTGCAAACAACAATTTTAGCAACCGTAATTATGCAGTCACAGACACTGCCTCGATTAAAGAGCATGGTGTGCTGGTTTTCGGGTTGCAGGATGGGACTGAGCTTAGAAACACAAATACTACATAGAGGTTATCCTCCAATTCTTTTATCACAAGTGACGCAAAGAAAAGCTAAGAAATGATCGTGACCATCAGAAATTTGATGAGAAAGACTACTCCTGCACGTCAAACTTAAGTCAGAGAGAAACAACCTCTTCCTAAGCTTGTCGTCTATTTTATCCAATTAGGAATCCTTCTCTTTCCCATGCCTCTCTCTCTTGTGGATGAGAGCACGCCAAATGATTATGTCGCAAGAAAAATTGGTCATTGCTTTAAAGGGATTTTCATGATTGACTTCAACCCAAGTTAGAGGATGCTCTACAGGTCCAGGTCAACAACAGGCAAGGAGCAAATCTTGCTTTTTTGTCTTATTATGCATCATTAGATTCTTGAAATTTTCTTCCTTTTCTCTAGGTATTTAAACCCAGGTAAATTTTTCACACACTCACTTCACGAAGTCAAGGGTAAACAAGCTATCTTCAATTTTTCTTCAACCATTGCTGGAATACGCGGCTCTAGATCTCAACCTTGGAAGCAGCGGTGTGTCACTGAAGCTTGGCAATATTATACTCCACGTTTGATGGTACATCTTCTGTCGTTTATCTAGTCATGTTGTTGGGATGGTTGAAACTTATAAGAGGTGACTATATATAGTTATTATCAAGTGCAAACTTTGATTATTAGAATCTAGCTAAATTGCAGGAAAAAATATAAAATTTACTTCTTCAACGCGTATTTTCGTTCAGGATTCCATTTCTATCCATCTTCTCGCACAGGTATGTATTGAACTTGCATGTAGGAAAATTTAGAGGGTGCGCCAAAAATAAAGCCTTTCCACAAATTATTTCTGCAAAATGGGTACATTTGTAGAAGGTTTCATTAATAGGTATCTGTTTTTTAACAGAAATTAATAAGAAAAGATACCTTCACTTTCTGAACCCTAGTAACAACTGCATTTGTTTGTGTTCTAGCTTGCACAATTGCCCTTGGTTACCTATGACGTCATTCCAGTTATTAAGCTTTTTAGGTAACTGAAGAGCTTTATAAAATTAAGTAGCTAGCTAATCTTTTGCGGTTTCGTCACCTTTATCAATATCTCTAGCTTTGTCTTCATGAAAATGTAGCACGCACATACCACCATTTAAGAATCTAGGATTCATTAAAAGCAAAGCCCTAGAACCGCAATTTTTCGTTAGTTCTTTCCAAGATTCATGCTGTGCTTGCAGCTTCATGAGGTGGCGTTAATTTCTTGACTATAAGTTTAGGATACAAATTCCTCCTCATCTCATTTCTACCTCAAACTTTTTGCATACATGTAATTGATGGCTATGAAAAATGTATTAAGAAGAAAGAGAGAAAATACAAATTTTAACTTATCTTTATTTATGGCTTACTTATTTTCGGAAATAATATTTAACTAAATTAAAATTGAAGCAAAGTTTAAAAAGTCCCCATGCAGCTAAATTAGAAGAGGCAATATTTCTTTGATATACGGAACATTCTTGGTTCACCTGGCTTATTTTGAAGCTTAGGAAAGTGAAATCTGAAGCGGCAAAAATATATATACATATACCTACTTTTCTTCGAAGCATATATAATTGTATAAGGAATTATGTTTCCTCATTTGGAATAATATTGTGGTTATATGATCGAAGTGCATCTCTTTGGTAAGTGGCTCTACTATTGACCAAATATTGTACCCCAAAAATGGCTCCATAAACTCATTTTCTCTGGTGTTCCTTGCTCCCTCACTTTTCATTTTAATCCAATGCAAGAAAGTCACCTCGACCAACATATATTATTTCATACATTCTTGTTCACAATATGAGATTTGTACCGTTATGGTAGGCATTTTCCTCTCAATCTTACTTGTTTCTTCCTTTGATATTTGAAAGTCTGAGGTAAGATGATTATTTTCAGAGAATGGTCTATAATTTTTGGAAATTCAGCATTAATTTGGTTTTCCAGCATCAACATGCAAGGAGAGGACCATAGTTAGCGTCTTTATCAAAATTAATAATATTCGGTCAACTAGTTCGTAGCATCACTATTTTTTTTTTCAAGGCTTTTCACAAAGACGGCTATTAGGTTAATTTCTAAGTTAAAAATAAATAAACAAAGATCAAAATTAAGCCTTATTGCACATAAAATCATTAATGCTGCATAAATCAATAAATGAAGAAAAATCTTCACGGGAAGAAAAGGAGGTATCGATCTATCGAAGGCAAGAAAACTAAACTAAATCAAAGAAGAAAACAGCTCCTTGTCTAACATTTATTCTATTTCAGGTTGAAGTTAGCATGTTCACATATGATGTAACTAAGTAGAAGAAGTTTACAACATAAACTCTTAGTAATAAAATGCAAATTTTATAAGCGGCAACAAGAAATACATGCATTTAACATTCAACATATCCGCCGAGTCAGTCCCAAAAGTACTAGCTCGGTCATACAGTCCACCTAAGTACTAATTTATTCGTAATTGGTATTTTTAAAGTCTAACTAGTTGCCTAGTATGGATCAATAGAAAGGACAACAGAAGTCCCATATAGCTAAAGCAATACCATTATAGTTTTATTATATACAGCAACCTCAATATATAAGTTTTCTCTTCTCGTAAATTGTACGTACTTCCTAGGATTAGTATATAATATATATTTATATCTTCTAGTTATACTATATTTTGCTTTCACTTCCAAAGATCAATTTGGCAACTGGATGTAGACGTGGAGGCATACTCATGAGCTATGTCTGGCCTTTTGGATCCACTGGCTAGCATATTCATCTGTTCAGCCACATGAAAGTCGGCTGCACTGGAGTAGTTTGTTTCCTTGGAAGCATCCTCATGGCTAAGCTGGGAGGCGACAAATTTGTCCAATACTCGCCAATCTGTGACTTGATCCACCGCTTGTTCGTTGTTGTTAATGAAAAGTGAGTTCAGATCTTGCTGATGGCATTGTTGCGTGTGTTCTTCTTGTGTGAGCGTTGAGGATTGCAAAGTACTTCCATTGTTTCTATCATAACCATATGGAAGTACTACTGAGTTGCAACTTACACTTGCTGCTGATTGAGGAACTTTGGGGCTCTCTAACTGAGGAAGCTGGAGAAATGCGTCATGATGAGACATATTATACTGCAACTCAAGCTCTTGCTTGCATGGATAGTGGAGATGATATGCTGTAAGAGGCTGAGGAATTCGCCTTGGGGAATCCATTTCCGGAATGAACGAGACTTGGTCCTCGTACCAACATGGTGACTCAAAGTCACCCATTTTCCGCACCGTCGTCAGTCGCTTCTTGAACACCCTACAAACAACCCATCCTTCTTCCTGGTGCGTTCATAACAATTTGAGATTAGATCAAAATGAAATAACTTCACTTTAGAAAACAAAAGTGTGAGCTGTGTTCCAGCACTCGCTTCAACATAAGCGCACTTGAATGCGTGTGTGTTGCTGCAAACAAGAAAACAAAGATGGAAGAAAAAACTCTAAATTTAAAAGAGCTGAATATTATAGAAGTTAATTCCGCGAATATTAATGATTTGATAGTTCTTAGCTGGTTGAGTCTTAATTGTTCAAGATCGGATAATGGCTAAGACATGATTTTGTTTACTTTATTGATAACAGGAAGGGAGCTTGAACATCAATATTCTATCTAAAATTTCTTATAGGAACAACATGCAAGTTAATTAACTCCGTCACTCTCTAACGATTATGTACATACAGAAAATCATATCAAAAAATAATTTTAGAGTCATTCATACATTTGTCAAACAATATCAGCTTAGATAAACATTTATTTTCTTTTTATCCAACTAACCATAATTGTTATTACTTAATTTTAAAATAAATGTATATATAACATAATATAATTAGATGGACACATAGATGATGTAGGAAATCCCCTTCAATCAAAATCTTTATGGTACACTACAAAGTGAGAAATTATTTAGATCAATATAAATACTAAAAAGATTGGAAATAAAATGAAGATATGTATATGTGTGCTACAAAATTACTGAATTAGTGTCATTCTATTGAGACATTCTGGACAAATTCCTGCAATGGAATTCTTTAGAACTACTACTTCCTCAAATACCTTTTCTTTCACGACCCTCATGAAAGACAATGTTATCTAAAAATGAGAATGCAGATAAATTACTCTAGATTAACGCCGATAAGGCATACGAATTCTGAGATAGAATAATCTCATGATTCAATAAATAACTACACTATATGCTAAATGCTAATCAGTAATAGCCATTAGAACCAAAAATCCATGCATAGCTTCTTTAACATTTAAATTCACGCTTATTTATAAATATTGATAAGTGATAAATTTTTTTTTACCTTTGATGAAACTATCCCAGAGTTAATTTCTTTTGTTGGGTTGGAGATTTTGAGTTCCAATTTTCATTTTTAAAGATCATGTTGTGACAACGGAGAATTATCTTAGGTTGTCGGCCGGTTAACTTACAGAAAATTCATGTTATTTTATAGAAACCCAATTCGGGGTGTCAAAATTTATTTCTTGCTTGTTGATACTGCTATTACCAAAAAAAAAATATTAGTATACACATTTACTAATAGTATTGCATTCTGATTTTGCTAGCATTTCATATATATATATGCTTATAGACGTCCACAAAGGAATTATAAGTAATTGAAGATAAAATATTGAGATACACATAAATTACCTTATAAAGTGGGAGATTAATTCATCCAGGCAATGGTTTCTACATCTATATAGAAGAGGCAATTGAAGTAAACAAGATTCAAAAAATAAATAAATACTTGCCTGAGGGGCTCCATTTTCATTTGTTTCAAGCCGATATTCATGCATGATCCAATCGGACTTTTGTCCATTTGGAGCTCGACCTTTGTAGAAGACCAAGGTTTTTCTCATGCCGATGAGGCTGTGCCTGGAGTATATAGCCTTGTCCCTTCCTGTGGCTTTCCAAAACCCTGCTTTAGTTGCTCTATTAGTGCGAGTTCCAGTCGGATATTTCTTATCTTTATGGCTAAAGAAATACCATTCATTCTGCTCTTCAGTTCCTATTTTGCACAATTCTGGAAATTAAACAAAACAAACAAACGTTAATTTGATATGTACATTTAATTTGTTTTCGAGATTCTAATATAATTTCAATAAGGGCAAGAAAAGAAGGTCACTACCTTGAAGATCCCATGGCTCAATTTTGTAAAGATCAACATCTTTGATGACATCCAGATCAATCCTTTTCGAAGCCATTTTTTTTCTGAGGTAGTAATCAACGAGTTCTTCATCTGTAGGGTGGAATCTGAAGCCTGGAGGAACATGCGAAAATGAATTCATATTCTCTCGATCGAAGACTGAAGACCTGCAATTAATGCCACACTTATCATCAATATGACAATAGTTAAAAGAAATTAAAAGGTTCACGTAAAGCATGGTGGCATGCCGTAATCAGAAATTAGAATGCTCATGAAATATGTTCTTTTATTAGGATCCAGAAAAATAGACAACTAAACATTCTCTCCAAAGTTAATGTAATTCTTCTGATAATGAGGTGATTGATCTTATACAAGGAATATTATATTGACCCAAAAAACTAAATACCGTAATTTTACAATAATAATAATAAATTAACGATATTGTACATGATCTTAAAACATCCATGCCAAGTTTCATCAGTCATGTTTCAAGTTCTTGGAAATGTAAGTTGCACTTGCTGGGCAAAGAAAGCATTATATTGATAACACAAATAATCTTATTACGTACGTACCATGCACACTTAGCCAACAGAAATGTGTATTTATTTAAACTCAAAGCACAGAAACTACAAGGATTATGTTGACTGCTTTTAAAACCAAAATAATTTTTATTACAAAAATATTAGTAAAATAATGATCGTGTAAGAGTAGTCTTCAAGCATAATTATCATCTAAAATTATGATGTTCATAGTGTCGTTACAGCTTATGCAAAGAACATATATATAGGATACAATATGGCTAAATGAGAAAATAATATATATGCATATGCATGCAGTACAGTTGCCTTCTGGATACTAGACAATCAACATCTTCTCTCACCATCAGATATCATGTCTTTAAATGTATGGTTAATACTGTCTTTCTACCCATTATCAGGATTGCCATAGCAGACAATAGATGTTCAGAGGGAGAATATATGATTTCAAATACACTTCCGAGAAAGAAAAGAGGAAGAAAGAATTATGTAATACTTGTTTAGTTTGCCAAAATGTAAATTGATGGCCAAGTACAGCTGAGAGGGAAAAAAATAGGTCAACCACGTGAATTAAGTCCGTATTTTAGTAAATTTGGAAGGGATTTTTTTTTTTTTTTTTTGGGCAACCTATATGGTTAAAAAGGTAAAGTTAAGAGCATACTCATGATGATTAATTAATAGCGATGGGAAACTTAAAAAATAAAAACAGATCATATATAGAAAAAATAATTGAAAATTAGAATTGAATTAAAGAAATATTCATTTGTCTGAAAAATCTCAGTAAACCATTCATCAAACAAACAGGACGCAGGAAAGCATGACTTTACATATATGAATGCCCTACATGCATGGATATATTGAAATGATTAAATAAAACAGACAAACGTCTAACATCTACTTTTACTTTAGACATATAATATTAATAAACATTAACGAAGACTAGCAAACAAAAACGTGTTTCTTCCACTCATAAAAGCGAATGTGGGAGAGGGTAGGGAATCAAATTTCTTATAGCTTTGTTTTGTGAAACATGCATAAGAGAAATATATGAGAAAATGGCAAAGAACACTGCTCATGAACATCAAACATATGTATAACTGACACCTTACAAATTCTTATTGTTGATTGAACAATAATCGAAAGAAAAAGATAAAATACATGATGAAAACATAGAAAAAAACATCAATACTTGTATGTATGTAATCTTTATAATGGATTTACAGTTCTTCGACAATAACTTAGAGAACCTTATCCGATGTTCCATGTACAACTATTATCACATGATTCCTTGAGCACTAAGTTAACATAAAGTGAGAGATCTGTGTAACGGTTACAAAGCCAGACAGATAAAGAAGAATTACTTGTTATTACAGAAACATTATTTCTTTAATTGTCATCAAAGATCATCAACTTTGCTAAAATGAAAGACACATTTTGACTGCACACAAAGAAGAAATAGGATTGCAAGTAGAAGTATAATGAATAATAGCAGTGTCATCAGTTACGTAGATGAAATAAGTGTCAGAATCTATGGCAAGCTCCACAAGGAATCAAAAGAATTTAAAACCATTTTATCAACACAGAAGCAATCCACAGGTCTCCACAAGCTCAAAGCGCTGTTAGCTAGCTAGCTAGAAATCGAATATAAAGCTTTATTTCTCTTAGATTCATTTTCTTTTTGGTTGAATCTTATTATCTATTTCTTAGCTTCTAACAAAAGCATCCTCTAACTCAATGCTTTAACCTAATTATTATTGTTCGTTCCACAGAAAAAGAACATTCAGAAAATGAAGACATATATGCCAGGAGAAAAGAAGAAAAAGATCAGATGATGAAGGAGAAGAAGCTCACGGTATCAGAAACTTGATAATCCTCTAAGAACAACAACTCTTAGTGTCCTCTTCAGATCTGATTAAACTTTGCCTCTTGAGCACCTAGCAGCTTAAAGAAAAGATTACAAAAGCTGGCTAGCTTTTGTCGCTCTTTTTAACTTTTAGACAAAAAAGATTGAGAAGTGAAAGATTGAGAGAAGAAGAAAGTAACAAACTAGAAAGGAAGTCGATTGCAATGAAAAGTGATACTCGGGAATTGAACTGACTCAACTTGTGTACTCTCAACTCTCAAGAACCGTCTAGTAGTTGTCGAGAGACAGACAGAGAGGGAGAGATCAGATCAGATCCCGAGAAATGGAAAAGAAAGAAAAGAGAGAAAAAGAAAGATTGAGGAATGGGAAAAGAGAGAAGAGATAGGGTTAAATAAGAAGCTAGGGTGGCAAGAAAAAGAAAAAATTGCTGCTATGAAATGAAGATGAGTACAAACAAACAACACACACATGCCCTAATAATCTTCTCTCTCCTCTCCTCTTATCTTTTAAGTGGAAGAAAGATTGATTGCTGCAAAAGCTTCGGAAGAAAAAAAGGAGGCGGAGGATAATCTAATGCTAAGCTAATGCCTCAAGGAAGATTGAAAACGATGAGAAAGAAAGAGGCAGCTGCAACTCTCTCTTGCCTTAGCACCACCCACCAGCTACTGATTGAGACCATATATGAAAGAGAATGTTCTATTTTTCTAAACAGTGATGTCAGAGATCCGATGGTTAGGATCAATTGGGCGTCTTAAAAGGGTTTCAGAGGCCCAAAAAGTGTTGAAAAAATAAATAAATAAACATTTGTGACAATTAGGAAGAAATTTTTTATGCAAGTATATTCTATGTATAGTAAATGATGAATGAGATGTAATGAATGGATGATATTTTGGTGGTGATGAGATGAAGTGTATGTGTGGTGAAGATTGTCACCCTAGCGCCAAAAGTTACACCGCGTGATGTACACGATTAGATTAATAATAACACGAATATTTCCTTTTGGATAGCCACTATTAAGGGAAGGGACATACGGGTAGAAAGGACCTTTACTTTACCTCTCACTCTCCTGTTTTCCTTTACTTTAACTTGCACCTTAATCTTACAATCTGAAGTGTCATCATTTCAGCAACCATTAATGATCTTATTTTAAGTACGTCTACAACATTATGTAAGTTACAATGCTACCCAAGTTACATATGATATGACATATTATACATAGCGAGACTAGGACACTTCATATGCATTCTAATTCTATGTCAATAGCAAGTGAACCTCTTCATTGAACCTTGAATGAAAGGTTAAAATACAATGTGTGATTGCAAGATCCTAACATGCTACAACCCCATTAAACAATGCAACACTTGCACCCAAGAAGTTTGTGTAATGATCAAAGCTGGAGCTTGTTAAAAAAATTCCCAGAATTTGATCGAAAAGTGCAAATATTTTAATGGACATTCTAATGAATAATATATTTTGAAAGAAAAAGGTTTTTTTAAGGTTTGGTGGCATTTGGGGTAATAAATACACTCCAGGTCCTTACCAGCAATCGCACGCGGGCTCTGGTTGGTCAGTCCACAATTTTATATATTCTTTATTGTATTTTATAATTTATTTTCTCTTTCTGGAGCTTGACCCCACGAACCGACCCTAGTAACAAGATAATGACACTTCTCCAAATACATATACGGTAAAAAATATCTAAGACAGACTTGAATGAACATAGTTCGGCTCGGCGCTCAGCCGGAAAGCCGAAACTTGAGACGTAACGGAGAACTGGGTTGTGCTATGTTGTGCGTGTGCATGTGTGTGCACCTGGTGGTCTGCCGGCCGTGGTGGTGGAGAGTGGGGCCCACAGGAACGGAATGATGTGTTGGGAAGCGAACTGAGTACGTGGCGGCCAATGGTCCGGCGTGGGCAAGCCCTTGATCATTAGGCTCACAATTTGGATTGCAGGCCGCTTGTCCAAGTGGGCCCCACCCCGTTATCCCGTTTGGACCCCACTTGTTAATTATTGGGCCCAATTTCTTTTCTTCCTATTTTTATTTAATAGAATTTAGTTTTCACGCCGGGGAAGGGAAGGCTTGAGCATGGACGAATGCCACATACATACATTTACAGAATTGTTTAGTGCTTCCTGTTGTTGATGCCGATGAGTTAAGGTAACACCAACACAACACAACACTTTCTTCAATCTCTTTTTTCCCCTCTACAGGGCCGTTTCGTCGCCTAGGGTTAAGGATCTGTCACTTGAGGCTAAAGAATTTAAAAAATATAACAAAACTTAATCAGATAATGTTTTTTAATCTGCAGCTTATATATGTTTCGCTAAAATTTCAAGTACAGAAGTGAAGCAAAAGTCTCAGACGTGATCCAAGTGTCATCTTGTCCCCACCATCCTTATGTGGCTAACTACTAGAGGTCATGCTCTCGAACATTTGACTTCATTATTCACTAAATTGACAGTATAATTAGAAGTCATAATATCTATGATCTTCCTGATATGTTTGGTTCAATGTGATATATGAGATGAGATAATCTCGTGAAGGAGTTAACTACACAATGCTAATTGGAAACTTATTAAGTTAATTTGTTTTGGTGGGCAAACTTTTGATCATCACACAGAGCAATAAGAGAAGTACACAAGCTAGCTAGCTAACTCAAAGCCTGAGAAATAAAGGCATTAAAATATGACATAAAAATATATACAAGAGTGGTCCCTTAGTTGACGAACTGATCGATCAGCATTCTGCAGCAACATAAAGCGCTTTTTGTTTTAATTTGTTGGGTTGCATATATAGATTAATGAATGTTTAAGGTTGTGATTAGAAGAGTTAGTCTAATCAAGTGGGTGAGCTGAATCCCAACTAATGGTGGGGACTCTGTTAATCATTGCTGATATAGATTCATTATTGTCTCGGTTCCCCACGTTTAACCAAGTATGGGCAACTCCTCAAAAAGCTCTTTTTAATAAACTTGGAAAAATGCTCTCTTGTTCCCCTCCCTCTGATGTCAATGAAACGGCCGGCCTTTCTCTCACTCACATCCTTCCATTCCTGTACGTGTAAATTCTAATTTCTAGTATAAAGTGACCTGGTCACTTTGGTGAGTTCCTGTTGGTTACCCACCACAATTTTAGAAAAAGTTGCATCATGTATTTATCAATTAGCAAATTTATATAAACATTCGTTGACACAAAATCTAGCTTTAGTAAATTAACGACGAAAGGCTATCAGTGCAAGCATGCCTAGAAATTCTTAGCTATTGACTAAACGTTAAATGTCGAGGGTGACAGGGTGAGAATTCATATATAAAAAGAAATAAGAAAGCACCATAAAGAATAAATTGACTACCAATATACACCCTCTTTATCTCCCCCTCTCTCTCCTCCCCGCCACAAACCCCCACACCGCCCCGGCCCCCCTCTTCCATGTATTGGAATTTTCTTCTATTTTTGGAATTATTTTTGTGCCAAGTCTAAATTTAACATGCCTAGACGGCATGGAGTGAAGATTAGGCAAAATCAGTAAAAACATACAAAGTAGAGCATACGTTAGATATGGACCAGAAAGATTTGTATAAGATCTCAGTTGGTGTAGATCAAGGACTCCCCACCTGCTTTATGGTTTATGAGAATATATATATATATATATAATGGGTCTATTTCGTCATCTTCTCTGAAAAATTGTGGCACAAAAAGAGCTGAAAAAAAGTTGATAATGGTTGCGCCCTCATTGGCTAGGAAGAGAAAAGTATGAGTATATACCCTCCTTAACACCAAGTATAAGCATTTAAGCGCATACCATGAAGTAAAATAGGGGTAATGAATTTAACCCTAGTTAAAGTCATGGTTCCACGACTCAGACAAACACATATGCAGCGCAACATAAATATAATATAATTCAATTTTCTTGCTGATTAACTTACGTTTGTCAGAAATTAATATGCCGTACGCATGATCATGGTTGCAGAATTAATTCTTTCCAACATTGCATTGACTAATAGTTTATGTTATCCATTTAATCAGTGATGAATGACATTAATCAATGATTATTAGTCACATTAAAATGCACTTTAATTGATTAAGAGAAAGTAAATTAAGGCAGCTTCTGGTAGAGAGGCGGGTTTAACTTTGTTTAAGTCTGAATCAGTCTATTGTAAGTACATGCGCATCGCCACGCGGCAGACAGAACATTTACCAGATCAATAAACAAATAAACTATCACTATCCCGAAGCCATGATTACGAACGACCGTAATTAAAAGCACGTGAGAAAATTTGAATTGCTTTTTGCCCAAAGCGAAGACTTGCTAACCTCATCAACCCTGTCACGTCACCAACATTTAGTTTCACTCATTAATTTTGATGTTCTACCTGAATTTCCATGCTGACTGTCCAATCCAATCTTCTCTTTTGTCTTTAATTGTTCGTCAAAATTCCACAAATCCCTGCAAGTAGTGTTCCCGACAAAAACACTGAAGCTATCTACCCACGAGTTGCAAGGAACGTATGGATCTTCTTTTCATTTCACCCACTTTAACTTACCGCAAATTTGGAATTATTCAAAGTTCAGACTTTGTGAAACCCAGAAAAGTTTTAAGCAACCAGTGCAGTAGCTTGTGTCTACAGAAAATGAAGAAGAGAGAGACAAAAAACCATCTATTTTTCGGAGTTAAATAATCTCCAACTTTGGACATTTTGATCCATGTAAGGAACCTGTTGACGGATACTTCACCAATTTGAGCAGCACGCTATGCCCTATGCCAGTATTTGAATAGTCATCCATGTCCGTATCCAACAACCCACATAGAGACTTCTTACTATATACCTTCTTTTGGTGAAACTTCGTCACTTTATTTGTCGAAGTTAACATAAACTGCTCAATTCTTCACCTAGCTAGGGCTGTACCACCAAACTGAGTAAGACTGCGTTTGCGTAATGTCATGAAAATTACGTATGTTTTATGTAAAAATAATTTAAACTATTCGATTTCTGAAAATTCAATATTGAAATGCATATGATGTCTTGTGTTTATTACATTAATTAATTTCTGGTCAAAGAGAGCATTTGCAGTTTCTCCCAAATCTGCTACTAATTGACATAATGATCTTACAATTTGAAACAGGGATGCAGTCAATAGCACAACTACTGCCTCCACTACTAGAATTATAGCATAACCACTCGATCCACTCAGTTGATCAATCTAGAACGTAAGCTAACAAAAGAGACTCAAAATACCCAATTAGAATCCATACTTCTTGTAAAAGACTTGTTAGCCATAATTAATGTTAATGATCATCAAATTGCATGAAATGGAATTAACAGCCATAATTACTGTAAATTATATATTATACATCCAACTAAAATGGTATTAATGCATATGACTATGATATAGAATCATTTAAGTTTACTCCAGTAGTTCGAAGTCCACTAAAATGACAAATAATTAGAGCTAGTTTCACAATTCAATCCATGGTGCTAGTAGGTACCAAAAGCTACTAGAGTATCGAGAAAATTAATGTGCACTTTAACAAGGAATACAAAGTTCTTTAGATATTTTGTATCAGATTATAAATATGTAACAACCTCACGATCCCACCCTTTATTTAATTATAATAAACAAATATAAATTAAATAAGCATTACATTGATTCATATAGGTATAGAGTTCTGACTGTCGACTTCAAAGTTCAACTGTTTCTGCACAAAAACATATGCAGACATTGCCATCATTTACTGTTATTGCTCAAGGCGTGATGACTAATAATTACAAATTTAGTGTCATTTTCTATGGTTGTGGCTCTTTTCAGCGGTGTTGATTGCTAAGTCGGGAATGGGAAAAATAAAATAAAATACAATAACAAAACATTCAAGAGTATGATTACGTTTTGGTTTATATGTCTTCTTCAGAATTATAATAACAATTATGGCAATAATAATAAGATTAAGAAATGAGAACAAATAAAGGGGAAGGGAGTGGAATTTGGTATGATTACCATCATATATTCAATTTTATCTGACCAAATTTTACAATAATGTGGCACAATCTCGAGCAGAAAGTAGAAAAGTTTAGCATACACTTTTGCCTCTTGGTGACCTATGAGAAGGCTAAAAGTAGGTTATAAATCTATAAAACGTAATCAGAAAGTTGAGAGAAAACAAGGATATAGTCCCTCTTCAATCGATTAGCATTCAACATGATTCCATCTTTAATTCCACAAGAATTCAAGATGCTTCAATGCAATTGGTAAAACTCACTTTGGCTATGATGAATGATCTAAATTACAAATTTGCGATAACCGTGAAAAGTAGCAAATTAAAACTAATCACTTGGGTGCACGCCATATGCTTCGAGGAATTGTTCATGTACGAAGACTTGACAATTAAAATGTGTACGTAGAAAAATGAATTTTCTATTTTCAATGAGTGCTTAGATCTACTGAAGTTGATGCACCCTGCTAAAATTTATGCTAATTAAAAGTCTTAGACTATATGATTAACATTTTAGTACATGCCATCGATCGATCATGACCTAGAGGATATAGACAAACAAATCGAAGTGTGAGAACTTAATGCATGCCATCCAGACACTATATGCTGATTGACATTTACCTTTAACACAGCGATTACACATCTAAAACTTTAGTTACTGGCTGGGGAACATTCATTGAAATTAGGATTTTATTGTCCCCATAAACTTCCAAGACATGTTGGTACTGAAGCATGCATTATTGTGTAACCATGGCCAACTATGAGGTTGGCGGGGTGGTAGTTAACAGAAATCGAGGAGTCAACAGAGATACTGTTCTCATGATAATACCACAGGGGGACCTAGACCTTTTCATTGATGCTTAAGAGTAGTTAATGTGGTATATATCATAATGCTTTTAAACCGCAATCAACTCAACGTCTAATCCATCAGGACCATCAAATTTTACAAGTTTCATCAACATCTATCTGGCTAGCTGTATGAAATGAGGATCATTTTCTTATAATTGAAGCAAAACTTCTTATCCGGGCTTAGGTGAAGCTGATTTATTGGCGAATATTGAAAAGCAAGTACACACTTCTTTTTATCGAACAATAATGAGCACCTGGAGAGCAACAGTATTGGTATACGTAGAGACGAAGGTAAGAGTTGTATTAGCTAGCCTCCCCATTATCTCGTTTGGTTGTAGAGAATGATTTAAAGAATGTAGAAAGAAAAACAAACCTTACCACGCACCTTTCTATCTAGAAGAAAAAAAAAAAAATGAAAACATATCTGTCAGGTGGTCCATCAGCCATACAAATAGATGAACCTCTCTTTTTTAATCTCAGAAATTAAAAGCCAGGTCGATCGCCATGTCTGTTGCTTTTCGTGAAAGATCTTATAGAGGGGCACTTGTGGTTTACAATTTTTTTTTTTTTTTTAATTTGTTCCCATTATCAACTGTGTTTAGGAGGCGAATGGAAATGGATTGCAAACTCTTATTCTCAAGGTACATCATACACAATAAAATAAGTTGGTCTTGTCCCACAAAGCAGTTACAGGAGATGAAGAAGCAATCCTCCTGGTCCTAGAGATAATTATGGGGGCATGT
Source organism: Bursera palmeri (assembly GCA_026225775.1). NCBI lineage: Eukaryota > Viridiplantae > Streptophyta > Magnoliopsida > Sapindales > Burseraceae > Bursera > Bursera palmeri. The sequence goes on along the minus strand of JANKKB010029112.1, from coordinate 919 downwards.
ACAAGATAAGGTCATCAATGAAGGATCCTTATATATATAGAGCGATGTGCCAATACTGCGTTCACATTTAGATCCCAATTCGGGGTTCCTCTTTTACATACAATTCAGAAACAGAAAGCAACCCCAACATATCAAAATACTATTAAACAAAATAGAGAATTTCGGATATCAACCTTTGGTATTCATAAGAAGTAGTATTCCCTATGATTGAGTGTTGCTCACATATTCGGCTAGCTTTTAAGTTTAATTTTCTGGCCGAAGAAAAGGCACTAGCTATTTTCTATGTAAAATTTTAAGGAGTTTGAAATTCATCAAAAAAATAAAATCTCCGCTAAATATAGGAAAATAAAGAACAAAGATTGACAACTTGAGCAGTCATTCTTCAAAGAATATACAAGTCTATAATTAGGATCTTTTAATATCCCACTTAATTTATAATTAAAATCTAAAGTTAAAAAAAAATACATATTTAATATTGTAACTCATCATTAATTATCTATAATTTTAGATTAAACAATTAATTAATTAAAAATTTTAAGCCACAATTTTAAAAATAAGGATCCTTACTCTTGTTTATAAAGTAACGAGCCATGATATTACTACATTGTTGGGATGTAACCATGACAGAACATGATCATACCTGCACTGATTGTGAGAAAAATGTGGCCCAGAAAAGGCCTTCTACTGTTGCTAAATATCTGGGCCGAGAAAGACTTGCTCCAAGACCCAATTAATTTGTTATATATTTGAGCACAAGAGTGTTCCTTCTAAGTTTCAATTATCAGTTAATTCAAAGGGCGAAACTATGTACACATGCACTTGAATTTTGAATCAAATATCGGGGAAATGACAATAACCCCCTAATTAAATTTGAAGAAAACACTTAACCCCACACTTTTACTAAACTAACACTTACCCC
>JANKKB010029111.1:0-19883 GCA_026225775.1 Bursera palmeri | reverse complement strand
TCTTGCATATCCACTAGAAATATTGGTATCTTTTCCACAACTACCACTGCTCCACTATTAAACAGTTTTACACAAACTGTTTGTCTTGATCAAATATCTCTTTCAACTTTTTTATTTTATGTTGCAGATCTAATCTGCATTTAAGTTATCTATTTCATTGACAGTCAGAATTACAGACTCTAAAGTAGATTGTAGTTGATTCAATTTGGTCTTCAGTATAGATACTTTGATAATCCCAGCTTTAACTAGTTGAAATAACTCTCATTTTACTGGTCTTAGAAAAACTCCTCCAATAAGCTTACCTACTCGTGACATTACTCCTTTTTAGATACCAAAGAACTAATCTAATTTTTGTAATAAACTAATTTAAAATGAAGTATAATATCTCTATCATTTTCTTACTGAGACATATTACAAGATTCTGTCATTAATATTCTTCTTTTCAACCTTAACAGCCTGCCTCAAGCCTACCGGTAAAGATTCAAGAAGTTTCCTTACAGTAATGTTGAAAGACAGACATATTACCTGTAATGATTTTTTTTTAATCCTTATGTGGCAACAAATAAAAATTTTAGTTTTTTAATAAATTATACGTAATACTTTAAGGATTTTTTACTTCTTCTAAGCTTCGGAACGTAGTTCATATGAATTTTCAATTGAAATAGATAATACAGCTTCATCACCTACATCAATACTAAATACTTAAGAAACGATTTTGATCCAATTTTTCAGACTCAATAAAAGCAAAGAGAGAATGATAATGAATAGAGGGCTATTATAGTTGTTGATATGTGAAATGATGTTGGACATATTAATAATAATAAATAGTAGAGATTTGTTGTTACCAAATACGTTAATAAATATTGAAATATTTTTTTTAATTGGTATTTTAGTTATCTAGTTATGTAATTAGAATTATTTATAGATTTATCTATTTATTTATAAAATTTATATTATATTTTTTGAACTCTATGAAAGTTTATCAATCTCTTATTAAAAAAATCTATCAATGTCTATAAAAGTTTACAAATGTCTATGAAAATCATTAAAATAAAAGTCTATAAAAATCTACAAATGTCTATAAAAGTCACTAAAATAAAAGTCTATAGAAGTCTATAACAGTCTTTCATAATCTTGAAAAGTCATTAAAAGTCTATAAGTCTATAAAAGTCATCAATTATAAAAAGTCTTAATTGAATACACCCCTTTTAATCTTTTCTAGGACTATTATAACTTATAAAATTGACTTAAAATTTGATACTATTTGATATTCATTTATTTTTTACTGTAATTGTGAAAATCGTTACTGAATTGACATGAAAGACCTATGTTTTAACTTATGTAATGCAATAGATCAAATAGTATATAAAATTGTTTAAATTTAAGTAAAATAAATTAAGTTAAAATAATTTAATCTTTTTTTTTTAATTTTATTGTGTAGCGTTATTTGCACCTATATTTGTACTCTACACACCCAAATACTCAATAAACACTTATTAAAATTTGAAATCTTCATTTTTACTCCAAAGACCACCCTAATTCCAAAAATAACCTTCATTTAAAATTATAAATAAATTTATTTTATTATCTATGCATTTACGATTTTCTTAGATAACTATAGAGAGAGAGAGAAAGAGCAATTATTACTTGGAAAAAGAGGGCTAATCAATCAACAAATTGAACAAAAAGAAACTGATAAACGAATTAAAAAAAAAAAAAGAAAATTGGAAGTCACAAATTGCATAAGATTTAGGTGCTTAAGTTTTAAGGAAAAATTAAGAAATTTCACAAAAATTCCATGAATGGATTTTAAATACTAAATCTCTCATTGAACTGCACAAAGTAAAAAAGAACAGTTATGAAATGAACTATAATGTAAAGAAAAAATTATGAATTAATCATAAAAGTATGAACGATTTTATGTTGGGTCTTATACATTGAAAGCTTTTTCATTATTTAAATTCTATAAATGAGTTCTTGAATGATTCAAAGAATACTGAAAAATTATGATGATTGAGTTTTAAAGGGTTTATAAAAGAAAATTTAGATATGATAGAAGGACATTTAATTTAAGTATTTATAAATAATTCTTGTTATGTAATTAAAAAGAATTATTAATAGCCCTTGAACAAAAGTTATTGTATTCTATTAATTTTTGTTATACTTAACAGTAAATTGCTTTCTAGGTTTTATGCTAATAAAAATTTTAACTAAACAGTAGATTTATTGAGCAGAAATCTGAGTACAAATAACCTTACCCTTGTACATAGTGGTTCTATTGAATGCCGTTCAAAGCATCAATCTCTTGCTTCTACATGAACCACAATTTGAATCATAATTGCTTCGGCTGCTGATAACCACTTTAGTCAGTCCATATCCGGCCCACTTACATCTAATCGTTACAAGAGTTCAAAGTATGTAGATTGGAAAAATTCATTTTAATTTCCAAGTGGGCCTAGCTTTACAAATTAGGCCCTTGAAATCTTTTTCCAAACCCTATTTTCATAAAATTCAATATATTTTTTTACAAATTATAAATATGTTTAAATAATTCCAAAAATATCATTGTCTATATAATTCTCATTTATTAATTAGCCAATATTTGCGGGTTGATATATTTTACCCAAATGCCAAATGTTTGACTGTTATTTTCAAAGATAACTTAAAAGATCTTTGGTTTTTCATTTAGGAACATTAAGATAAAGATATGAAAAGAGAAAATTATTTATGAAAAAAGAGTTAGTGATAAATACTTAGGGTTTAGAGATATTAGTATGATAGTGAAGGATTTCGAAAATTATAGTATTCATTTTACTTTGACTTTGATTCTAAAATTTATTTGTGTTAAAATAGACATCTCAATGATATTCTCAAAATTTATTTTGTCGAAAAATGCTGAGTATTTGATTTATGAAATTTTGAAGATGAATCTGCAGTCCTGAAAATTTCAGTTTTCTGCAGGAAGTCAGTTTTATGAAAGTTTTTTGAGTTATCTAGAGAATTCAGAAAATGATGAAATTTTGAGAACTTCTTTGTCTTTAAGTCTAGTTAAATCCTGTGAATTTTCACTATTCTACGGAATAAGAATGATTTATTTTGTGCTCTGGAATATAGGGAGGTCAGTTCTGGAAGCTGTGGGACAGAACTGATAGGACCCTAAAAGGTGAATTATTTAAAATATCTCCTGAATTCAAAACGTCCTGATATTTTACATAATTAAATTTTAAAGTGTGTAAAATGCCTCTGCAAAATTTTAGTTTATTTGGATGGCTAGATTATCTACAAAAGAACATTTTTCTGTTTTAGAAGTATAGCCATGAAGATATTTTGGAGTTATTAGACTATGCTATGGAATGGATTATTATATTCTTATGCATTCAAGTAGATATATATTAAAGGATTGTTATTGAATTTCTGTCAGGTGATAACTCTGATTTCGAATCCGCTAGAGGTAGAGGAAGCTGAAGCCATACAAACTTTATCACCGGGAACAATGAGTGGGAAAATCTTGTTTTACAAACTGCAAACGAAATTGAAGTTTTGATTCTATAAGTGCTAGAAGCTTTTGAAAATATTTAGCAGAAATTGTTTCTGGTTAAATCCAAAAGTATGCTTTACTTGTTTTTTAAATTATATTTATTTAGCTTTTTTCAAAAAGATTTAGATGTATTAGTTTCCTGGAGCATTTCTAAAGAAGGTATAGCATTTCAGAAAGAAATTCAAACTTTTAGTTTGCAAGTGCTTTTGAAAAGAAAACATATCTTTTAGAAAAGAACTCAAAATTTATGTTACTACGATAGTACCCAAAATATTAAGTTTTTATTCATATATAAGTCTTTATGACCTGTTCAGAAACACATAGAGGCTTGGACCATGTGATTTGAATGGTTAGCCTTTGGGTTAACTTTGTATGCATATGACCAGCTAAAGTTTCGCTTTGCCTGTGCAATGTTAGATCTCATCGGGTATGACCATTTCAATTATTTTATTGCTCTTCCTGTGCGATGTTAGATCTCACCAGGTTATGACTAGCTTCAATTATTATTTTGCTCTGTCTGTGTGATGTTAGTTCCGCCAGGTTCTGACCAGCTAGCTTATTATGGGTACTTGATCAGTAAAATTTAAAATTTTAGCATATTTCTTATCAGAAAGATTTTATGAGATTGAAAAATGCGTCTTTAATATTACTTTTAAATGTGTAGAAAAGAGTAGAAAGATTGGATGGAACAACTAATTGGGAAAGTGAATTTAGTAAAAAATCTTTTAAAAGATCAAATTACATTTCCCCTATGATGTTAATTTATCATAAGTTCTTTTAAATTTTACAATGGTGATTTGTTTTGCTTTTACAGCATGATGGTGTTTTAAGTATTTGATTTAGTTAAATGTCTTTATCCCCACTCACTGAGTTTTATACTCACCCTTTTTGGAAAAACTTCCCCCACTAAAGGATTGCAGCGTTCAATCGGCTCACCTTTAGAGGTTCAAGGTTGGCGGCATGATGATGCATAGCATAATATTTTTGCATTTCAATAATATTTTGTTCTTTTTTGGATGTTGTATTACAAACTATTAAAATTTTTATTTATCATGGATTTGTAATTAGATTTCTCTTTATGTTTTTTGTTTACAAGTTTTGAATGAATTGTAGAAATTATTGTGAGAGGACCATGAGGTCCCTAAAAGAAGTTGAATGATCGATAAATATTTTTGGAATTGTAAAATTATTTCCCTCGTTAAGTCCAATGTGTGTGTACATATATATATATATATATATATATTAATGTAATTATTTCATACAAATGATAGTGTGTACAAATATCATACACCAAATATCTTTTTGTTGAGCCTGCCCCTAATTTCATAATAATACATATTCTTGCTCACTATTAATGCTTTTCTAGTATTAATTACTTTGAAGCATTTACTTCAAGGTGAGAAACTTTGCAGTGAATATAATTGATGCCCAATATATACAGAATGTTCTAACATGCAAAACTTTATTGCTGTGGTGAACATGCTCTAACACAATCCCAACCTAAGCCCCTCTCATGATCACTTTTTTCCTCCCCAAAAAGAAGGAAAAGAGAAGCTGGCGAAAATGCATAAACAAAGCAATATCTATAAATACAGAGAAAAGTTCTAGTGATCATGAAGCAGCTCAAGAGCTGTAGACAAAGTGGGCTTAAACTTATGTATATCTAGCTTCACATTCTGCTGCTCCAAATAAATGTAGTTAACTGCATCCCATCCATGTTTATGAAGTGACAGTGGACCCCTGATAACTTCATCATCAAATGGGTATTGATTTATCAGGGAGCTTTCTTTTACCCCAATCTTGTAGTTCAAGTATATTATGTTCATGTCATTTGAAGGCTCTTCGAAGTCATCCCTAGCCAGCCCATCAATGTCTCCAAACGGAACTATTTGAATCAGAATTGCATTATCAGGGAGGAAGACCATGTTGGTTAGTCCAGCTCCATGGACTCCCATCAGAACATCACAGGAATTCACTATTTGTGCAAATGCTGAAAGATCAGTTGACAGATTCGCCTCTGCTACAACTACTTCGAAGCCCGAATTTTTGGTTTCTTCAACAATTCTACCAACGTTCATGAATGCTCGTGAATTCTTCCTGGAAATGATCATTAACCGTGGCCTTCTATCTCCAGGGCCATCTCTCAGTTTGATTGCTTCTGTTCTCTTCAACGAGTAAGTGCTTCTGAGGAACTGTCTGAAATCTTTCATGGATATTCCAGATGGAGATTTTGAAGGATCAATGCCGAGCTCTTTGTGACATTTCAGGCTAATAATCACGCTTGAGTAGCAATGAACATTTTCTTGACTATCAATGTCGATGATCTCATACCTGGAAAGTTTCTGAAGAATTCTCTGGAACTTGGAAATCCACCAGGGTCTGTAATCTGTTACAAGAAACTGAACTTCTCTATTGAATTGTTCTGAAGTCATATACAATGGAATCACCAGGTCGCTAAAATCATGAAAATGGTTCCCTGAAAATCCTCCAACCGAGAAAAGGATGGCTGGAACACTGTGATTGACATCACAATGAGGCATTTGATTGCCACCTATTACGTAATTTACTGACCAATTCTTGACAAGGGCCATTGCTGCTGCAGTTCTTTTTCTACTGTATGGCCTCGTATTCCATGAATAGTTTCCAACCTGGATGCCTGACTGTAAGGAACTAACTGAAATAGCAGAGAATTTCCCATGAACCCTTATGTCCCCTTTGAGCTCGCAAAACTCTGACCTCGATTCAAAGACATCGCACATTGGCATCAACTCCTCTGTCTCACCCTCTGAAACTTGAAGATTATAAAATTACTTTCAAGACATCATACATAAATGTTTATACATATTTTATGTACATTTCCAAGTTTTATCGATGATACCTAAGTGCCTGGAGATGGTTGTATCCTTTTTGATCGTTAGCATTTCAAAACCAGCATCAACAGATGTTTGCAACCTCGCTGCATTGCAATTGCAATATGAAAGTTGACTTTAGTGTTCAAGGACATATAAATAGACTTGAAATGTATTGAAAAGGCAGTTGAAAGCATTAATCAAAAACCTACAAGATGAAAATTGAAACAAATAATGTCTGAACACAACCCAAATGCCCATAGCCAAGATCAAGCTTCCAAGGGCTCCATATCCCAGCCTCTTCTGCTCATTCTTTCTAAAGCTTCTGGCAAATATCTTGTTGTACGTCATCTTTGCTTAGTACTTCTCACTGCTTCAATACTGCAATCACATTTTAAAATTCCTTGACTAAAGAATTGTCACAAGAGCATGCAATCTATCTATATTATTAACAGGTAGGTAGCCAATGCCATGTGTGACCTTGGCATGAAATTATTTGCTTACACACTTAGACTTGTCAAGATCTTCCAAATACTTAAGTGCTAAGATGACTTAACACAAATTAATCCACTCACGACAATCATCATTTTGTCTTGCATATTTTTGTGTTCTACTATAACTACTGATTGTTACAGGAGAAAGAGAAATTTTCTTGAAACCCACCCTGAAATTTGGCGAAATATCACTTGTCCTCCAGAATTTTCCAAAACCATCCCTAGAAACTTTTATCCTTTCTTTCAATTCTTTAGAATTAATATCTTAATGATTTTAGGAAGAATTGTAAAAATTGACTTAAATTAAAGGGAAATTTTTAAAATTAATTGTTTTTAAAAATTCAAATGTCAACATCCTATATCTGACGACAAACAGTTTTCGATAGTGTTCAAGTTAAACTTTAAGTTTTAAACGGATTGTAGTATCTAAATTTATAAAAATGAGTTAATTTTTTTTAAAAAAAAAATCTCATAATTTTAGTCAAAATTTTAAAATCTCCATGATTTTGTGGTATGTATAGAAAACATCATCTCACAAAACCCTCAAAATCTTTAATTTTAATGAGTTTACGAACGATATGGGATTTTGTGTGGTTTTTTAATTCCTGGGGTGGCTTCATGAGAATTACCCAGGTAAAGAGAAAAAACTGCCGGCCATACGTTTCAACCTTGATAGGAACGAGCCAACTAAAGTTTGTTAAGAATAACTATAATTGATATCATTAATGTGGTTGTTGCTTGTTTTACAATTTTAGATAACCATGATCTAACATACCTTAATTGATTTGAATATATGATTAAGCTTTTTGATTTTCTCACATCCAAATCATGCCAATCGATGTATCATTTGATTAAGTAACTTAATGCACTCATGCACATAGAAAGCTACTTCATCCTCTTGCATGGTTAAAGCTGGCGAAGTTTTTCCTTGATTTGGTGCAACTTCTGCTACCTAAAGGTTGGCAATCAAATTCTTTTGCTAAGTGGGAACCCGTTTTTATTGTTTTCTAGTGCAATGAAGAAAAGTAATATGATGCTTACAATGTGCTCGATAAATTTAAGATATGTTTAGATTAAGTTGGGGAAAATACCTTCCTGGGCCCGACTGTTCTGGAAAGTTATCATTTCTAACATAACGACTTTTTGATAGCATTAAAGGATGTTTTACCTTAAATATTGATTGATAAAATACTAGATATTGAGAACGTATTGTCAAAATATTGAAATACTAGTGTGCATACACGTTTAATGGATCTGTTAATCCGGCAATATTACAAAACCAACAAGATGGTATATCCCTTCTAATATTATGATTCAGCAAAAGGCTTCACTCTGGATTGAGTTTAGATTGTCGGGTACGAAGAACCGAGTCTCATAACGTCACACTCCAAATATTAGCATAAAACACATTAACAAAAGCTCAAATGACAATAAACAAAATAAAGAAAAAAGTTTTAAACAAAATGGTCTGACCTTTAAGTAGACTGAGTTGGAACCAGAGACTAGTTTTCTTAATCAGCTCCGGCCTAGTTACACCTGAAGCTATATATTAAATAGAATGAATGCATGAGACCAAAACGGGGCTGAAGAGAGTTCTTTTTTAGGCACACTCTTGAGTGGAATGAGTAGGTGTTGTGATGCATGCATCGTTGGGTTTTTATGTTTGAGTAGCTTGGGCATTGTAAAGGCTACATCTGTGCTAGATAAGCACCTGGTACCAATGGTGTAACTAGTTACCTTCGTGATTACAGAACTGTTATAGATGGCGTAACTAGTTACCTTAAAGATTGCAGAATCGAAAGGTAGGATAGTTGGAGAGTCCAGTTCAATGATACATACAATACTCTAAAAGGAAACACTATCATAAATCTTACAAAATAAATAAATAAATCATATACTTGAAGATTAAGCTAGAAACCGATTAACAAAGATTCTGAAATACACAAAACACTCTTACAAGAGCACTTGTATTCTTAACGAAGGAACCAATGATTCATAACTGCTCTACCTCTACGAGAAAAAACTCTACATGAAGAAATCCCTATTTACGAAGAACAATTGTGAGGAATCTTAACAATTGTGGTTAATCTTCACGATAATAGTAGCAATGATGCCCACATGTTATAGAAAGATACTATCTGGAAAGAAATTTCTAAAAGATGAATATCCAACAAAACGAACTGAATCTAATTCATCTAATACCTTAAAAGAATGCATCTTATTAGTTATTAAATTCTTACCAATAAAAGCTTTAAAAGGAGCTTAAACCTGAAAAATTAAATTAACTAAATCTGAATGCACATGATATATATATATAATTCTACTTTTATCTTTTTATTGCAGGGTTGAAGTTAATGCGACAAATTGTGCGAGAAGATAATAAGAAGGCAAGCATGAAAGAAATAATAGACCCAAACTAGTCTATGCATACTCCAGGTCAAACAGGCAATAGATCAGGTTAGAGACTTGAATTCCCCTGACTGAATCCTTAACAAGGTCGAAAGCCCATGAGGTCTAATGCCAGACTAAAAACCATTTGAATGATGGAAGGTTGCTCAAAATTAGCATCTCAAAAGAATACAATCATATAAAGCATTATAAAACTTCTGTTCATCTGTGAAGGATCAATAATCTCCAGTACCAACATAGCTGGATCAGTCATACGCCTCTGTTTAAATCAAGAAGAAATGCAGGTTTCACCCTGAAATGACATCCTAAATTAAAAATTCTTCTAAACAAGTAGCACAATGCATCACATTGAAGTTCATGTTGATAGCTCTTCCAAGCCTTTAAAGTGGATGAAATAGTCCAACATCAGAACAGCATCTGGTGAAAACATCATTATGTCGGGTATTACCTAATCTTGTTATGATTGGGAGGGTTTAGCCTTTGGCAAACATAAGAAACTATTAGGGGAAAAAATGAAAATTCTTCCAACCATCTAATAAAATCTTGCTTTCTCCAAGTTCCAGAATCGGATTGACATTTATAAAACACTCTTTCAGACTAAACAGAGTGAATCACAATTTTCCTAAACATCACTACAACAAAACTCAAAAACACCTAATTGGATTACCTCTACTTGCTACGTTTAGCGGCACGCTTCCCTTGGCCCTTCTTAGGTGGTCCTTTGCCACGCCGCTTCAACATTTCAAGCTTGGATAAGCGCTCTTGTTCTTGTCGGGCCATAACAAGGGGATCATCCCTTTTTATGTCATATGGATACCACTGTGAAACTTTTTCACCGATAAGCTTCTTGCGTAAAATCTTATGGGGAGATCTCTGTCCTGTCGGGTTAAGTACATGTCCAAAGATCCTTGCTCTAGCTTCAGTCACTCCTGTCATGACAGCTGCAGCCAAGACAGTCTTGAGGCTATTGCCAATCATCCTCTCCGCTATTTAAAGTTCTTTTTCAGTTGATTTTACTTCAGCAACTTTGCCACTAGCAGATCAGAAAAAGTTAGAAGAAACTTCCAGGTAAAACATGTTACTCACAACCCCATACTAATTCACTTGGAGAAACCGTGGAAACTTTAAACTGAAAATTAAGAATTACCTGTTATGCCATGGAGAAATTTTTCAGTTTGACAACTTTAAAAGATAAACTGAATGCTTATTGAAGTCACCCTAGAAAGCCAACACATCAGTACATAATCCAAAGTGTATTTCAGAGGTAGGTGTGTAAGTTAAATGCATTAAACACTATGAATTAGAGAAGAAAAAAATCTAAAGCAAAAAATGGAATACATGTATTAATAAATGCAGTTAGCACTTTTTAGAGTACGAATCCGCCAATGTAAAGTTGTTATCAAATAAATGATTTATTTCATTTAACTCCAATCAAAATCAAAGAAGTCATACTACAATCCAAGCCAGACAAAGATAAACCAGGCATCAATTCATTTATAATCAAACACAACCCAGTCATGTCCTTCTAGGACAGCCAAAAACAGTTTCTACCCTTCACTCAGGCAGACATCTCAGACATGGTAGAATCCTTTCAAAACATACAACTTTGAAAATATAACCAATATATTTGCAACAAAAAATTAATAATTTGAAAGGAAAAGGGCAATGAATTCTGAAAACATCCCTTTTTATAGACAAAACCAAACTAAGCCCAAAAAGAAGTTCCAACGAAAGGCTTTTGCAGCAATCTTTCATGAACAGGCCCCATGTTCTTACCACATTCAGAGAAAGAGAAACCAGAGACAGCAACAACTTCTGTTGTTTGAAATCATGAAATAGACAATGTTCTACCATTCTATAGGGTAGGAAGTTCTTTTGATTTTACTTATTATAAACCTCAATGTTATTCACAGCATATTAGTCTCAACAGTTTTGTATTTTAGAAAAATTTCATATATTTTTCTTTCAAACAAAGTCCTAAGAGACTAAAATTACAACCCAGCTCGACGGCTAACACCTGCAGTGTCAAACCCAAAAGCCTGTATCCACCATAAAGAGCCTGTATCTACCATAAAGATAAGAATGTACGCAGAAAATCATGATTCTACCCAGGCAAGATAAGAATTCAAATTAAATTTTCATCTAAACAAATTCCTCCACTTGGAGTTCCCTTAACTAGGTAAGCAAATTAACTATTTTTAACTTAAATAAGCAATTCTTGGTTTTGGACTACCAACTAAAAGTCATTAGGATCAATACTCAATTGACAGCAAGAACTTAAACACCAATACCCAATAACCTCAACAAAGTTTTAATATTACAATTTAATATCTTCCTAGTTTTCTCTACAAGAGAAGAGCATAATTGGAATGTTCATTGCAACAGGCAAAATGCACAAAATTGAAGTGATAAAGCAAGAGAAACAAATCTAACAACAAAGCTATTCCAATCTTTCATTACACATTGAACATTAAACCACTCTCAATCCAACACCAAGATACAAATAATAACTAACGCAATGACGAGCCTTGGGCAACTGGGCCGCCTTACAAAATCGATTCATGAAAAGATTGTCAACGCTTAAACTTAGATAAACACGCGATGAAGTGTCAATTATTATATGGATAACACAAGCAAATTCTCCAAGAATTGTTAAGAGTAATAGAATAATGATTACTGAAACGAGGATGAGCACCTGTCAATGGGATAATAACCCACGAAGAGAGAAACGGCGAGTCGTGTTGCTCAGCTACACCGTAACAGAGCAGCCACATACACTAATACACCGTAAGTTCGGGTCTGCCCCATCTGGGTGCCCAAGACCCGGTTTTCTGTCACCGGTCCCGGGCCGGGTCTATAAAGTCAAGAGGTTTTTAGAGCCCAACCTTAATCAAAGCTCACTAATTGATCTTTGATTGCACATATTATTTTTTTCTAATATCTTTAAATCCTTTTTATTAAAAAAAAATATTTTCTGAAAGTTTAGTTTTTAAGAAATTTTAATTAAATTTTCAATACAAATTTAGTTTTACACACTTACAATTCAATTGTGTGAATATAACAAGCCAAATATGCAATTGTTTATGTGGATTTGTTAAGAATCTCAAGTCTTACTTGTTTCTAATTAAGTTTATGAAATCGGTTGATACTTTATTTTGGACCATTTATATATTAAATATTTTAGATAACGTTATTGATTTAATGATTTTTATAAAAAATTAGTTTGTGATCAAAGACACTAGTATTTAATTAAAAATTAAATATTCAATAATATTTGAGATTTCTTAATTTCTTTTTTATCTATCTTTGTTTGACGAATGACCTGATATTTAGAACATACGATGGTTTCAAGCAGTAGTTTACTTGATTCCTTCTCTCACCCGTCGCAGTGCAACTAGGTTAGGTAACCACACGAAACCTAAAGAAAAAACCTCTTTAAAGTAAAAACACGATCAATATCCCTTCTCTCATTCATAAGCATTGTATCAATATTCGATCCTCCTCTAAAGTAAAATAATAAGAGATATTATTTCAATACATGAATAAAGTACATTGCTAAAAATTAAAATGGAATACAAGAAATAAAGAACAACAAATTACATATCAAATGATTAAAAATATAGCGTCTGAAAATTTTGAATAATGAATTTAGATGAATATTTGGTATTTTAATGTATTATATATATATATATGTGTGTGTGTGTGTGTGTGTGTGTGTGTGTGTGTGTATTGTTGTATGTAAATACATGGATATAGGAGTATATGTATAAAAATTTCTGGATCTGGGACTTGAACTTAATTAAATGTTAGTATGTATATATATATGTGTGTGTGTGTGTGTGTGTGTGCATTTTGATGGTTACATAAGAGTATGAGTTGTGAGAATGGGTTGTATATTTAGATAAGTTGGAGGAATATCTAGATAAAGAATTTTTCATGATTTGGAGTTTTACGCCACGGTGTGGGATGGACTCACGTCGTGGCACCAAGAAGAAAGTCCAAGAAGGGTGTGAGGCAGAAATTTCGTGCCACGACATGGAAGAAGAATGAGAACAGGGTGCGAGACAGAGTGTTCGTGCCACGATGTGAAATGGATTCATGCCGCAGCGTAGAAAAGAAAGAATGGTAAAGTGGCATGATAGAGGCTTCACGCCGCGGCATAGAATGGGTCTACCGCGGGATTTTGCATGGATTTTAAACATTTCAAATTGATATTTATATCCCATTTTCTCAAGACTATATAAACCTACTTTCATTTTAAGGTTTCTCATAGAAGAAAAACAGGAGAAAGAGAGAAAGAGAGGGATAAGGAGAAGAGAAAGAGAAGGGAAAGAAAAGAGAAAGAGAGAGAAAGAAGAGAGAGTAAGGAAAGGGAGCTGATTTTTATCTCTAAGGTAGGGATTTCTCTTCTACATCTCTTTTATATCGATTTAGTTGAGGTTTTTCTTGGATGTGAGTATGGGTTTTGCTTGTGTGAGTCCCACATTGTCACGACCCGAAATCCCTTATACAGGAACCCTGGGGGTGACTATGTAAATAAATAAAGAAAAAGTAAAGAAAACCAATAAAAATACTTTTCAATAAAACATTTATACTGAAAATACGGATTACAAAATTTTTCTTTAAATAATATATAGAAATGACTCACTCAAACTACCCAAATATACCCATGACTGTCCGAGATCCTCTACGTGAGCTCCGGATCATCTCTGCTAGACTCCTAACCTCGGGTACCTGTGGAGGAAAGGATGAGCAACACAGCTCAGTAGGAATTTCTAACACTATACAGTTCTATAACATTTTACATACATGCATGCATCACACAATCACACATAAACATACCAATTCGTTATCTATCTCTCGTACACACTAATAACACTATTATACGTTTCTCGCTCTCAATTGTAACAGTCGCCATACGTGGGACACATCCATTTAAGTTCCACACACACATCAGATACTCCACAATCAATCAGAGGTCCACTCGTATAATCAGTACACCCGTCAACCCTAAAGTGTACATCTATCATTGTACACCTATATACCCGTACCTATTCCATACTACAATCTCCCTACTACACATCTATAGTCCTATCAAGCCCACCTCGGTTACACTACCATGTAATATCATCTGGTCCTAAGACCGTTCAATGATTACCACTAGCCCATACAGTCTCGCTCACATACGGCTCACTCGTATCTCATTTGTCTCTACACGTTCGTGCCCTCACGTATATTCATATACCACCTGTGTCCCATAAGTCCTATTACTTACGGACATGTTCATAGACATTTCCCGTGTCTCAATCATCCCTTAGCACACAAGTATTGTACCTCACGTTTCAACTATCCAATCATCTCGCACTCATCCTT
This sequence comes from Bursera palmeri, assembly GCA_026225775.1. Lineage (NCBI taxonomy): Eukaryota > Viridiplantae > Streptophyta > Magnoliopsida > Sapindales > Burseraceae > Bursera > Bursera palmeri. Next base: position 5,220 of record JANKKB010029111.1, on the reverse strand, counting down.
ACCTGTTCTGTAACTAACGGACACACGCGTATCACCTACATATTATCCATTCCATAATGTATCACCACTTACGAATCCATGTACTCTAGTTGTATCCTCACGTATGGTCATACGTGATATCCCTCATCCATAAACCGTTCCATATTCACCATCTAGTAACGCAATCATATACGTTCGTCTGATCTCCTGGCATATCACGTATTTTTGTACTACCGTCCTCGCATCCGTAACGTCCCGATCTATCTATTCATCTAATGTACCTATTCGTTCATCACACATAGTCTCTATTCCTTAAGCCACATCAGTAAAGTAAATCCACATGCATGCTAAAACATAACAGAAAAGTACAGTTAAAAATTTCTGCCTCGATATCTGAACCATAGCTCCTGGACCTCCTTCTCTCTCTATTTCTTATCCGTATCACAAATCCATACGTCCCAACGGTCCCGGATGAGTCCTCTGAGTCACGGGGTCATAACCATGCAAAACGGTAACAAGGGGTTAAACAGATATTTTACATCCCGAGGGCGTTACCGTTAATCTATAAATATACATAAACTAATCAAGTTGGGGTAAGATTGCTAACCTTTAAACCCTTAAGGGTCTTTGTGTCAAAACACATGATAAGGGGTAAACTGCCAATATCCAAACAGTGGGGGTGTCTCATAGGGGTGTAGGTGTCAAGGGCAAAAGCTACAGAGGGCTGTATAATTATCCAGCAGCAACCGTAGAAGGCGTCCACTAGTCAAAAAATCGTTACACGGTCGAGAACGATGATCGGGCACCACCACCAGGTTCGTCTTGGCAAGCTGAGTGCAACGACACCAGTGGCGGGGCGATACGATGATCGGAGAGAGCAGATAGGTAATTGGGAAGCCGAACAATTTTTTATCGATTCCTGGCAATTCCGACATCGAGGCAACAATTGGGGACCAGCTCCGGACTCCTCACGCAGAGACGAGTTGATCCTGACCGGTGGTGGGGGCTGACGTTGCCGGAGGAGAGAGTTACGTTTCTGGTAACCGAATCTTCACGACCTGATCTATGATGACTCCGGTGTCAGACGCGGAAACGGAGGCTACCACCATGCTCAGGTGGCCGAGACGAATCCAATGTCATTGGCAACGAGCCCAAACTCCACCAGAATGCTAACGGTTGCTAGAGACAGGGACTTCTGGCAACCAAGGGTGTTTCACAGATTTCTGTAAATGTTGGCCTCCTATGTAATTTATATAAACTTTGGGTTTCAGGGGTATTTCTATAATTTTTTAAACCTTCAAAGGTCGTGAATCCTGACCCCAAAGTCTCGATATCTCATCGCCGACTCATCCTCATCCATTTTCCATCAACGTGCTCTCAAAATGTCATGATCGGGCACTAAAGACAAAAAACCCACAAACTCACGTAAAATTATTTTTAGTCTACTTTTCCAAAAACTCTCGAAAACCTCTAAATACTCATATAAGCGATATCATTACGTCCGTGTCATCCTGTATATGTCACAATTACGACATATTACGATTTCTAACTTTGAAATCTTTCACTAACACCCCTAAATCACTGTTTTCAGAAATCCGGGTTGTTACACACATGTAAATTCTGATGTATTATCCACTCCTATGTATGCTTTTCCTTGATTTTGTGAGATTGAGATGAATTAGTGCCTGAATGTGATACAAAAATGGAATTGGATGGTATGTGTGTGATTGTGTAGCCGAAATAAGAATTTGGTGTCGATATGAGAGTTATGTGTCTTCATGGTAGTGTGATGAACAGACATGTGAGTGGAAATGCATATTGGACCTTGGATTGGCCTAACTTGGTACGCGGGATTCATGGGGTGCATGGATGGTATGTCAGTGCTAGTCCTTAGATGAGTCCAACTGTGTATGCGCGATCCAAGAAAAACACGAATGAGATTCTAGTGTTAGGCCTTGGATGAGCCCAGCTTGGTATATGAGATCTAAAGAAAGCACTAGATTGGAGAGTTGGTAAATGGCAAGAGTGTCATTATTGATTGTGTTTTATGATAACGGGCATTGTTGTGGGATTATGGGAAATGAAATGGTTAGATGTGGTATTGATTTTGGAGGCATGTTTTAACTTTTATTGTTATGGATTTGTGTAATTATGAAAATTCCTACTACGCTGTGTTACTCATCCCTTCCTCTATAGATACCCGAGTTTAGAAGTCTGGTGGTGATGTTCCAGAGTTCACATAAAGGATCCGTAAGAGTCATTGACTTGTATTTATGCATTTTGAGTTGTATTTAGCTTTAAGTTGTATTTGATAAAGTTGTAATATTATAACTCTTATGTACACTCTATTTTGAATACTAGGTAGAAACTTATGTTTTATGAATACTTATTTTATTTAATTTTTTTATATTATACTTATATAATTCACCCTCAAAATCTTTATTTAAGAGATTTTGGGACATGAAAAAAAAGTTAATAAGAATTAGAAAAAATATAACTCAAAGTCCAATGCGTTTTAAAGTTTTTAAGTAAAGTCTCAATAATGTCTAATGGATCCACACTCTCCAACTGTTGAATTGGGCAAGTGCTTTTCTGAAGTTGGTCAAATGATCAGATATTTGAATTGTGGTAGTAAACTCCATTTCATTATCATAATCCATATTCTCATATTCTCTATCTTCTTCTTCACACCTCTGCATTTGTAGGCATATATTTTCTTATTAAATTATGCAATAGACAACATGCCATAATGATACCTCCTTGAGTCCTTATGGGATAAAATGAGCAAGTCCTAAGTATTGACCACGTCCTTTATGTAAGTCAAAACATCTTTCAACTATATTTTTAGCTTTAGCGTGTTTCATATTGAAGTACTCTTTAGTAGTTTGTGATTATCTATCACCTCACCACTCATTAAAGTGATAGCGTTGGCCCCTAAATGGGGCAAGAAATCCTCAGCCATTACCGTAGCAACCATCAACCAAGTTATAACAATCTTCACATATGAAAGAATTTAACAAATTATTTTTCTTGTCATACTATACAATGCAATTATTTACTTAATTATTTAAAATTAATATTATGAATTATTAGGAATTTTCAAACCACTAGGTCTAGAAATAGCAACTCAAAGGACACGACCTTCATGAGCTGATCCCGCCCAACTAGGTAACATGTATATGAATTGCATATCAGGTGAGCAAACACCTAAAACATTCATTGCAATGTTACATTTTCTTGTTTGATATTAAGGTCTTTCCTTAACCAATATTGAAACATTAACATAAGTACCACATAATGCTCCTAAGCAATTCGACAACAAAATAAACAAATAAATAAATAACAAATGAATTATCCATTTAGTCCATATAAATCTATGGGTTTATTATAAATTAAATGATAAATTATTATGTACCTTGAAATGTTTTCACCTATCGCTATGCAATCATCCATTATCGGCATAGGCTTTTAAGTAGCTTAAATTTAAAATAGCCTTTAAACAAACGTTAAATTGTCTTCTCACCCTTTCTCCACTTCTAATAAAATAAGTTCCAATTGTCCTATTATTTTTGTAGATTATATATATAGAAATATTGTAACAATTTCCTTAATTGACATATTTCTAGTACCTTTGAACCCCCAATGTCTCAAAGCATCTCTTAAAGTACATCAAATATGTGTTGATTCATGCTAATTTCATTCTTACATGTAACATCATTCTCTCTTATTAGCATATTTAAATTTGTTATTCTTAATCTCTTCTTATTCTTTTTCTTTTCTCTCAATTGTTGCCTTTAAAAAATGGTTGAACCCATCAAATACCATGTTACATACATAATAAAAACTATGTTAATAATAATCACTATAAGTTGAAGTTCTTGCAAATTTTGCTTCCTTTTAATTGATAGGGTAAGACCATCTATTTCTCTACATTGTCATATGAAATACTAATTAATTATATATTCACATAAATGCAATATACTCATCCATCATATAATTTCTTTTTTTTTAAAAAAAAAAAAAAAGAAACAACATTTATATACTTCAAATTAATTGACTAAATTAGTTCGCAAATACTTCTATTTTTTTCTTACTTGTGCATACATGCGTATGATGACTTTAACCATCTAATATAAATTTTTGTTTTAGCTAATTTGATAATTGTAACACTTATGCACAAACACATTGGATATAGATAGGATAATAACAATACAAAAGTTCTCTAGCCATTACTTATTCAACACTGTAAAACACTTGAGTAACAACGTTAGAATGGTGAATGTCTTTAATTTGTTTTTTATTTGACAAATTTGTCTTCTATACTCAGATATCTTAGTTACATGACAACTTTTTCTTTAAATTATCTTCTAATTCCCTTTCCTGAGGTAAAGGGATTCCTATTCTAGGTTCATTTTTTCTAATCAAATATCTCATTTCTATTCCTATTTCTAGGTACATTTTTACTGAACCAAATGCCCTTAAAAGTTGTAAATAAGATATATGATTGTTTACAAATTTTATATAAGCGTTTACAACTTTTATATATCGTTTTACAACTATTGTATCATTATATCAATTGTAAGGTATTCCGAAGCTTGAAAATAGATTCAACAATTTGATACTTGAAAGTTTGTCACCTCGGAAGTTCAACTTGAAACTCTTCCTTGATTTTCACTACAAACAAAATCAATGAGAGAAATACCAACAATTTCACTTGCGTTTGTTCTTGAAAAGTCTAGTTCATTGACAAATATATCATTTTTTTAGGCTAAATCTTAATTTATTAAACTAATCACCACGTTTAACAGCGTTTATAGACTTAATATAAATGACTAGATCACGAGAAATACCTGAGAAAAGAAACCCACCCAAAAAAAGCCCTTTACTTAGAGGTGAGAGTCGCTTTTATAAACTTAGTCTACTCGTAAAATAATCTTAGCAGTCAGCAAATGACTACTTATCAACATCTTGTGCATGAATTTGAGTACGTTAATAATTGCTAGTTGATAGTTGAAGTTACTTGACATGTGAATAAATGGGCCTATTTTTTACTGCCACTTGAAATCAATTATAATGAAAGCCTTTATTCAAGTTCAGCTGGATTCTTGATAATTTTCGCAACCGGAGGCACTTCAGCTAGGTACGTAATTCAATTGATAATCACCTTTGATCACGCTCAAAATTAACCTTCGGCTAAGCGGTTGTTGTAGCGTAGCTTTAGGTATCGAATCCACAGGGAGG
>JANKKB010029110.1:0-19881 GCA_026225775.1 Bursera palmeri | reverse complement strand
TTATATTCATTAAGATATGGCCCCGGATGTCTAGATATGTTAGGCTGTGATTCAATTCCGGCCACCTGCCACTCAATCATATTTGCAACAACTTTTGGATCAACTTGCACTCATAATTTGAGAAAGTGGCCAGCATACAAGTTGTATATAATGATCTTAGCTTTCCAGATCAGTGTGAATCATGTCATTTGGACTTCTGGGTAGGTACCAGTGGCCCTAGAAGTCCACGTAGGTCAGGTTGAGCTTCTAGAAATCTGGGTTCTGTTGAAGCCCATATTTGATCTCTTAAACGTTTGTTTTGAGCCTTATGTTCTTCTTAACATTTGTGGACAATTGTCTGACGTTTCTGGAAATATAAATTTTGTAGCAATTGGGCTTCTGGACGGAAAGTTATGCTCATTTTACTTGGCCTGCATCAAAGAATTCAAAAATCACAATTGGTAAGAATAATTCTTTTAAACTCAAATCAATGTAAATATTCAAATTAATAGCACTTTTTGGGTAAAAAATGTTATTTAAACTCATAATAAATATACACTTTTAAGTGCTAATCAGTCACTAATCAAAAAGAGATAAAATATTAAAAACCTTAGAGAATAGGTCGTCAAGAGCTACATTGTGAAAGATATATAGCGAATCAAGTGGAAATTTTTTTTTCTCGTTTCATCCTTCCAAGAAGAATCTTACTCCCATCAAAGGATAATGTTATGATGTACCATGCTTAATGTTAACTTGATATGATATTACTTGTTAGAAAAATTGTGTTAACACAATTGGTTAGCCATTTTGGAGCTTAATTTTAAGTGCGATCCACTTTGTCCAGTGGATTTTTTAGTAAATTTGACTTCTCCTCTTTGAGAACTTTATAATCTTATACTTATATACTCAAAATGATAAATAGATAAATGAGAAGTTGTTGCTCAAAGTGCCTCTATGAATTGGAAAAATTTTAAAGAAAAAATTGTTTATCTCACATAGGAAAAATATAAAGAACCAAACTTACGTATATATAGTTACATATTCTTAATGGGCAAGTAAGTGTAGCATAGAGGCTCTCTTTTATGCATGTGTGTGGAGGGTGCAAATCCTCGAGTTTGGGCTTGAGATTTGGGCCCATTTGCATGAGTCCTATGGACGATTACCAGGCCAAAAAACTACTCCTCAGGCTTGGTTTTGTAATTTTTATTTTTATTTTTTCTAATTAAACAAGTCAATTCATCACTTGTAATGTTTTTGGCTTTAAGTTGCTTGTTACGATATGCAATTAAGTTAGAAATAGTTTTGGGCTTAATGACAATTAAGTTAAAGATGACAATTAAGCCGAAAACGGTTTTAACTTTGGGATAGGCTTTAATGGGCTAACTTCAATTAATATCTTTTTGTTAATTAGTTCTATTAATGTCCTGTTATTAATTTGTTCTATTAATATCGTGTTATTAATTGTTGAATTAACATTCTGTAATTAATTGTTATGTTAATTACAACAATACCATCAAAGGATTCAAATATAAGACACACACCTTGGATATCATTTAAATACATATATGATTTTTAACTGAAATTTTTTAAGTAATTAACTATACTTATTATTCAGGCTGTTAATCAGACTATGATCCAACATAAGTTTCATATCTAACCTTAATCTGATGAGAATCATTTTACAATAATATGCATGGCTAGCTCACGGGATCAACGGAATCACATTGAAAGGAAAGCCTTCATCCCTTCATCATTAATTATTTTCCGTCATTTGCATGCATAAACAATATTGATACTCATCTCAAATTATATCTCAAGTTTTGTATCCTAAATTATGTGTATTTAATCAATGATTGCTAAGTGAATAGTTTATTAATGTAATAGATTATATAGTAGTCCTAAATTCATGTCATATCATTTAAAATAGATAATTTCAGAATAAATTTTGAGAAGTATACATAAAATAAATATTGAAGGAACCATTTAGAACATAGAAAGTGTTTTTAATTCTTCGACCATTGTTAAGTCCAGTTTGTCACGTTATAATGTAGTTGCATTAAATATTATAAAAATATAAAAGTCAGAATGGTTTGCACGTCGCAAGTAGTGTGTTGCCACACTTAATGTTCCTAACCAAAAACATAACTCAACTTATTATATATAACACTACATACATACACATAGAAGTTTTAATCATACCAGAAAGAGAAAGATATCAGAGAGAGAGAGATGGCAGCTGCTACGGTGGTAATCATGGTAATTGCAGGAGCGTTCTTGATGGGTTGCACCAACTCGGTAGTGGCTTATGGCGAACCTGCAACTGGGGTCGTACATGTGGGTGGTAAAGTCTTGTGCCAGGACTGCAGCCAGGGCTACAACGAATGGGTTAGTGGCTCCAAGCCGCTTAAAGGTAAATATGATATAACATATATAACTAATATATAATTTCTGTTTATGCAATTTGTGATCAAATTTTATTGTTCAATAATAATATTAATTACCCCATCAAATAGCGAGTATTAATTCACATTTGGCTAATTCATTGCAGGTGTTAAGGTATCTCTTACATGCATGGACGAGATCAGAAGGAGAGTGACGTGTTATAAAAGTGATGTAACCGATGAGCAAGGCCAATTTGACATGACTGTAGAGAAGTACATCAATGGCAAGGAGCTGAAACCCCAGACATGCTGGGTGAGGTTGGTGTCATCGCCGGACTCCGCCTGCAACGTTCTCACAGACTTCGGCGGTGGCAAGTCTGGAGTGAAGCTCATGCGAGCCACCTCTATCTACAGAGACATTGTTACATATATGGTTGGTCCTTTCTATTATACCACTCCTATGTGTGAAAAACCAGATAGTAGTTATGGTGAAGCTGATGACGAGGAACGAAAAGGAAACAAATACTAGCTAGTGCTTTTGTTTTGGGATAATTTTTTTTCTGTTTTATGGGACATTGCAATGAAATACTTGTATTAATTGGTGCTAATATAAGCAAAGGCTGTTTTTTTTTTTGTTCATTATGTTGCTAGTTATTATATTAAATTTTACAATATTAAGTGTGTCACTGAAATCATTTCTTTGCGTTATGAGATTTTAGGGGTTTCAGATTGAATATAAACATGATAATAGAAATATAATATTAGTCTTACAAATTTAATTTTAATAAAAATTCATGGGTTATAAATTGATTTCAATGGTGCATGTACAAATTCATCTCATTTAGTGAAAGAATGATGATGTATGAATAACTGAGTGATGTTACTTTAATTTGTTTATAAAATTTCTAAGTTTGACATTACTTATATATAATAATCTTCAATGCTCCAAATAAAATAAATTTGAAGATCCTTTACTTCGATGGTCATATTTGTCATTTGAAAAACATTGACTTTGAAAACATATACACGGAAAGGAGTTTATTTTCTAGTGAAAGTTGATGTCCTAATTATGAAAATATAAATAAATTAAAATTCTTTATATTATTTTTCTCGAAAAAGATTCTTTCTTGTCAATATATAAAAATTTAATTTACCTCAAAATGATTGAAAAATTATAAAAAAATAACCAATATTTTAGGGGCTTTTAGAAAATGACAGTTCTCTTTATTCATTTGATTTGTCTAACCAACCTCAGCTAGTTTGACAAAAATACCCTCATCCTCATACTTAGCCTACATCTTGGCTTAAACATATTCAACCTCTTACCTTCAAGCCCAAATTTAGGCTCTTACGCTCGTTCATTTACTCTCCACAACACTAACTAAATATCAAGATCGGAATTGAGTTCAGAATATAATTTTGTTAGAATCTAAGGTTGCATGGGTAAGTTTTAATCTCCTATCTCTTACTAATTTCATTTGTTAATAACTATTTTTTGGAAGATAGTTTTAATGGGTTTACTAAGATTATAGATTAAACTTTAAAAAATAGTTTGTAAACAATTTGAAGTTGTGTTGTAGTGAAAAATATGGAGAGATTTTGTAAGAAAAGAAAAGTTTGAATGATTTGCTGCACATTTAGTTTAAAAAATTGAGTTGTAGAATATTAGCCTGATAGACCAAGAGAGATAACGGTTAGGACCGTTGGTCTATCATGGGTTAACTGGCCTCAACCCTATGGACTGTGACAAGTGGGCTGTTTGCCCATCATGGTCTAACTAGCCTATGCTCTCTTGATCGGGAATAGCATAGGCTAATTAGCCTATGATGGGTAGATAGTTTGACTCACTACCTATCACGGTCTATTAGTCCAAAGCTTAGGATCGTTGGTACAATTGATGGGTTGAAAGACCTAAATCCAACACTGTAGTTTTTTTATACTTTTGATTTTGTTTCTTTAAAGTTTTTTGTACTTTATAACTTATTTGGATGATATTAACAAGATGACGAATATAGTTTGCATTTTTGTGCATTATGGTAGTTGTTAGGAGACACAACTAAATGGTGATGTTAAATACATGGTTGGTCCCATTAAGAGGTTGAGAATCTCAAAGGATATTGGATATGATCAGTTGGTAAAATTATTGTACACTAAACTTGTTTTTATCTAGACAAATGTACTATAAAATGGACGACGAGGTTTGTGTACGACAATTTAGAAGCATCTTCAATTATGAGTTTTGAAAATGTGATGATGTTGGTTTCTTTGTTCAATATTATAGTGGTAAGGAGAAATTTACTCCACGGTAGTGATAGTTAAGGAAAATGCTGAGAGGAATGGTCCACCCATCCATTGACAAGGTAAAATGGTTTCATGAAAATGAAAATGTGATGAATCCAATATTTTGTTCTACAATAGTAAGAAATCAAATAACTTAATTGATACCTGCAAGAACATCATCTCCTTTTTTGAACGAAGATGAGGTAACATCCTTTATTTACAATCTAAATATAAAGTCAACCTAAGACCAGATAGTGATATTATTAAGGGGCATGTTATGCTCATTGATGAATATAGCTAGCCTTAGTGTATTAAGGAACTAAGGGTGCTTAACAATATCAATATTAGTGACTTGGAGGATGAGCATTTATATATTGAGAATACAAATCTCAAATCATTATTGAACGTAATTTAACCTTGACCTATTAAATGATTTGAGAATATCAAATTGTCATGACAAAAGGATGCAAGTTAAGGATTGTCAGTCATTGTCCATAGTGGTTGTCAATTAAGATTGTTTTTGGTTTTGCTTTTGCTCAAGACTATAAATCTAGGTTAGTTAGTTTAGTTTGATTTGATATAGAAATCTAGATTTGTTTGAAGGTATATTGTTATTTGATTTGATTTAGGATTATGGTTTAGAAACCATGAATCTTTGTGTTATAGTGATGTTTTCTATAAATATGTTACATAATTTTTTTGGGTATTGGTCGAAATAAAAAAAATGGGGGATGGATAATGTTCATGGGAGAGAAATTATGAAGGTTGTTGAAGGTGAAGACAATTGGTCCATTTGTCCATCCATTGGCTAATTGTCTTCACACGAGGGCTATGTTTCTGAAAGATAGTTATGACCTTAGGGTCATGGTGATTAGATGGGTCAGGACCTTTGAAATTAATATAAACAAAGACATTTTAGTCAAGCAAGTTGATGTTGGTTAAAAAAAATCAAAGAAATTATTAGCCTGCTATTTTTCAAAAGTCCCCCAAAACTTAGTTATTTTTCATTATTTTCCAAAATGTTTCAGAACGACGAATGGATGCCTTAATTCATGTTATGTGTTAATTGATAAGCGGTCAAGATTGAAGAATTAATTAACTTATAAATACAAGTAATTATGACTTTACAAAGGATTAGAACCTCAAAAACCAAAACCTATAAGAAAGTTTGGAGTTCTTTCTCTTTCAAGCCATAATCTTTTCATTATGTGTTAAAAATGTATAATTAAGTGATTGAAGGTATGTGTTTTGCTGCGATAATAATGTTAAGCGCTTAATTATATATTTGAATTTATGAAACATAGGTCAATCAATTGTTAAATCGATTCATGCTTTAAATTCCATATTTTATACTTGATTTATTGACAAATATATTTGAATTTTGTAAGAACAAAAATGGAAAGCCAAAAGAAGCAATCAGGGAGTAAAATGTAAACAAAAAGAGTTTGTGGTAGCATCTCATAATGACAAACATGGAGCCTTTAATTTAAAATGCCACCACTATGAATTGCAAGTGTTAGCTCATCTGAGGGCATTCTTTATTTCTTTTAGTGCTTTGTTTTCTTAATTTCTTAATTTCTTTTACTTTCTTCTGTGATTTCAATATTTAATTTACTTATAATTTAGGATTTAAACTTAGAATCCATTATGTTTGGCTAGGTTTTCTAATCTAAGCCTATAGGTATTTACCTTTGAATGGATTTTAGAAGTTTAATGAGATTTCTTATGGTTTATATTGATTAAATTCGTTTTATTACATGCAATCTATTTGAGAATAACCTTGGAATGCTTATTTCATTTTTTTTATTTGTTGTTTGACAATTTTTGGCACAATGAATGCTTAGGTGTGAATAAGTTTCCTTAGATTGTGTTGCATGTTGCTTAAGATTGTATTGTAATGGAATGGATTACATTTGATGATGTTTGATTGAGCTTATATTAATGAAAACTTCTAATTATTGCCTCTTAACTTGAGTGAATAATTATGTATTTGGGAATCCATGATTTAACTCCACTAATTCATGACTTAGTAAATATCATAGCTTAAGTGTTTGTTAAATTGTCTCTTAGAACTTTAGTTTTCAATTGACTTGTTATTTTTATACATTTTGAATTTTTGGCATTTGTTATTGTTTTTAATTCATTTATACGTTTTATTTATTTTACTTGCCTTATTTAGTTTGTATTATGTGCTTGGCTAAACCTTGTGCCTAAGCTAAGTGATTAGCCCAAAACAAATTTGCATTAGTTTGATGAATGTTTATTGATTTCAATGCTTAATCTCCTAGTTTGTAAGCTTGTTTACCTTTGAGTTAACCATGGATGTTGATTACAAGGATTGATTCATTGTTGGCATGTATGACACATTGAATGCTTGTTAGGTTTTAGTTTCCATAGCTTGATTTGAATAGCCTTTGACATTTGTTATGAATTTGGGATGCATCTTGTGTGTTTTGAAACTTGATTGAGTGTTAAATGTCTTATTCTCTGATTATTAACCCAAGATGTGTGTTGATAGTTACATATTGAGGATTAACATTCATTAAATATCAGTAATCTTGAATTGGGCAAAACTTGTAGTTTAGATGTTAGATAAAATGTCTCTTTGAACTTTATTTTCTATTTTGCATTTTTATTGTTTTTTTCTTACTTTTATGATTTAATTTCATGTCTTGTTTATTGCTTTCCTTACTTTTATGTCTTTAAATTAAGTCATGCAATTTAGTTTTATCCATTGCCATCATTTATCTTTTTGCCATCACTTGTAAAATATCCACAATTCCTTCCATCCATTGTACATAACAATTAGTTTATATTTTAGTTTACTTACATGAACATTAGTGACACATATAGTTTGATCCCTATAAAGATTGACCTTGGGACTTATCCTTGCATTATAACTTGATAATTCTTATACTTGGAAGCTATAAGTGGTAATTAATCAAAAGCCAAATTCGTGAACATTAGTGTAACGCCTCCCCCGCACCTCTACCAGGCCAGGTTAGGGCTGCCCGCAGGCCCCTAGAGCACGCCACACAACCCACACACCAGCAACACCCCACCGGGCCCAACTGGTTTGGTCAGGTCCCACCCCTCACTGAGCTTGACCCCCACCGAATTGTCCGCTTTGGGCCCTCGCGGCCCGCACGACTTTGTCCCCCACTGGGGCGTATCCCCCACTCGAACTTGAGACCCCTCAAAGGCAATCTCAATTCAACGTGAGTACCACTTGAGGGGTCTCAGGTTCGAGTGGAGGATGCGCCCCAGTGGGGGACAAAGCTGTGCAAGCCGCGAGGGCCCAAAGCGGACAATTTGATGGGGGTCATACCCAGCGGGACTTGGCCAACCCAGTTGGGCCCGGTGGGGTGCCGCTGGTGTGTGGGCCATGTGGCGTGCTCTAAGGGCCTGCAGGCAGTCCTAACCTGGCCTGCTAGAGGTGCGGGGGAGGCGTTACACTGTCGGGTAGGGTCGAATGAGTAAGTGTTTTGGGCCACTTTTTAGACTTATTTTAAAATAAAGGTTTTGGGCTTTAAGAATGTAATGTTTAGGTTAGATAACATTTTTTGCTACTCAATATTAATTTTTGGGCTTTCAACTTAAAGATTCAATAAATTATAATCAAATAAAACAAAATTCAATTCAATATCATAAACAAAAAATCTCTCACAAAAAATTAAATTAAAAAATTTTGAATCATTCATTCATTACAAAAGTAATAAACTAAAAGCATTACAAATAATTATCAAATAAAAATTCATAGATTAAGACATTACATATAATTATCAAATAAAAGTCCATAAATTAAAAATTACATAAAATTAACAAATAAAAATCCATAAATTAAGACTAACTATTATCTCATAAAACAAACAAAGTCAATCTATCATTCAATTAAAAAGTTCATCATCAAGCAAATTAAGTAGACAAAGTCCATCTTACAAAGTCCACCATACAAAGTCCTTGAATTACAAATGGATCAAGGATGAAAAAACATAAACATAATTGAAAGTGTAATAAACCTTATGAAGTTCACCTCAAAGTTGATATAATGCGTATATCAAGGATCAATCTAAAGTCAAGTGATCCAAAAGGGATGGTATTGGAACCTCTACAAGAGAAATGAAAGTGAAACATAAATAGTAGTAGGCAATAGCTATTATGAAAACATAGATATTAGTTAAGGATCAAGGTTGTAACTCTTTCTTTAAAAGAAATTTTACCTGTATCAAGTTTGCATAAAACTCTATATCTTGCATTATTCGCTCTTGATTTATTGAAATGGTTGGCAAAGGAAATGATCGTACCTAATTTTGAGTACATATTAATGCCTCCACCATTTTAGAAGTCAGTGAACTCCTAAATGCATTAAGGACACATCCTCCTATAGAGAAAGCGGACTCTGAAGCAACAATAGTCACTGGAATGGCAAAAACATCTCGTGCAATTTCACCCAAATTCTTACACTTAGAAGAGTTCACTTTCCACCACAACAAAATATCAAAACTATCACTTCCCAATCCCTCGTTAGGATCCAACAAATACCTTTCTACCTCATTTTTCCCTTCTATTGAAATATTGCTTTCCTTCATTCTCCTATACTTTGTTTCAAAATCACTATCATCCACTTCTCCATCTAAACCCGCATCACTAAGTTTATAACCACCACCAAAACCAATACCACTACCTCTAATTCTAACACCACTATAGGACTCATATAGTTTAACCAATAAATCTTTCATCCTAGACGTCAACATGTCAATCGAATCCGCATCACCATACAAAGTGTCAAAACGAAAACGTACATAATCTAATGTGTATCTAGGATCAAGAACAACTGCAATAATCTATAATTGAATAAAATTATCAATGTAGCCCCAATACTTGTTATACTTTCTATGATGCAACTTAGAAATTTAGTACTTCTCTAAATGTGAGCTCAAATATCCATTTTCATCAAGTATACAAAATTCAAATAAAGTTGAATTATTTAATTAATGATGAAAATTCATTCATGAGTAAGATGGCATCTGATTTGATATTCGACAAAAATTCAAAATTCTTTTATGTAATTGCCAATTTTCATCAATAAAATGAGCCATAACAAATATATAACTCATGTTTTGAATTGATCTTCATGTATCCGTTGTAAGACAAACCTTCTTTCCACTTTGTTTGAACAAATTTTATAATTTTACTCTCTTCCATGTAAAGTTTTATAATATCCATAGCAATGGTTATCCTAGATGGAATTTCAAACCTACGACATGCCACACTACAAAAATACTTGAACCCTGCCCCTTCAACAAAACTAAATGGTAGTTCATCAGTTACTACCATTCTCACAAATGCTTTCCTAATTATTTTTTTGTTAAATGAACCTACTGCAACCATCTTACAACCAACTAAACCGGTACCACTTTTAGAAATTATTCTTTAGACTAATGTTTTTTGCTTCTCATCTACTTTAGTGGCTAAATAATTTTTGTAACTACGTAAATGAGTCCACAAAGAACTAGTCTCATACTTCTTTGATTGACAATAATAGCTCTTAGTACAATATTTACATTAACTCTCTCCCCATTTTGAATTTTACTAAAATGATCCCATATTTTGGATTTTGTATTAGTAGATTTCTCACTTGATTGTTGCAACTCTACTTGCTCCGTTTCGTCATCTTCCACTAAATATTCTACTTCAACTTTTTTAACGGCAACAACACTATGTTGTGGAGTGCCCTCATCTTCCACCCATAACAAAGGAAAAAAATTAAAATTAAGAAATTCATCAAACTACAAAAATAAGTTGTATACAAGTAATAAACCAATCATTTCCAACATATTTTAATATTGACTTACTCTTACTTTCTTCAACACAAAAGACAATTTACTTCTTCTCTAACCTCACCTCACGGTTAGTCATCTATGTAGTCTAGATTTGACTCCTGTCAACTCTTTTTTTTAAAAAAAAAAATGAGTTGTCAAATAAAAGTTTTAAATTAATCATCCTTGTTTGTCTTTTATTTGTTATTTATCAATTGAATAACAATAATTCCTCTTGTGTGTCGACACAAAACAAAGAAGTATAATATTTTTAACATCTTTAACATATTATTATTTAACTAAGATACATTATTATCTGAATCGAATTTTTATTTTTAAGTTTTACCAGCAACCTAACTTTGGTAGAACCCAAAAATATTAAAAATAAAATATGATGCGAACTACCTATTTTAAGTACTTAACATAACATTAATAGATTTGATATATTGAAATATGAACTTATAATTATAGATGCATAAGGTATTATATATAAAATCAATTATATTTATTAAAATTAATTATAAATTTCTTTGTCATGGGAAATCTTGAAATTTATAAAGAAGATTATGAGTTCAAACCTGACAAAATTTAAAGCACAACATTATTATTATTATTATTTATGAAACTATCAAAGAGATGTATGACAAAATTTAAACCACAATATATATATATATATATATATTAATTGGAAGACAGTATACGTGACCTGGGTGAGGAGGAGAAGAGATAAGTGGTTGGGTAAGGACGGAGATATGTGGTTGGGTGAGATCCGGCCGCTAGCGTGAGGAGGCTTGGTGTCGTGAGCGTGTTGCTAGCGTGGAGCTGAAGGCTGTTGCTACTGCACGTCGGCATTGCTACTTGTTAGTGTCGACTATGGAGGCTGCTGCAGCCGACTACTTGCCATTGAAGTGAAGGTTGGTGCCTGGTATGGTGTGGAGGGTGGTAGGGGCTGCTGGAGACTGGAGTGAAGGCTGGCTAAATTGCTATTACTTACATGTTTTAGGTTTAGGAAATAGGAATTGGGTTTTGTTTTATTTTTTTTAATTTTTATATTTTGTTTTATATTTATATTTTAACCAATTACAACATGTAACATATGATATATATTAATTTTTTATTTTATTTTCGGTTCAGACATTTTTCATTGGGGCTTGGAGTCATCCGCCAGCCAACCCGTATAATCGAGTATAAATTTTACTCGTCTACCATACCCAAAATCTAGGCAGTCACCCAACTATAACCGATTAGGTCAAGTCGGTTATTACATGTCGGGTCGGGTGGTCGGAGAACATGTTCACCCCTAGAGGGAGGGTTAAAAAAACTGGTTAAAAAAATAAAAATCAAATGGGGTCACTTGACCTCACATGACCCCACGTGAGTTCGCCAGTGGGAAGGAGAAGCTATAACCACATTGCAGACTCCTATTTGAGGTTTCTCGATTCACTTTAGTTAGCATTATTTCATTCTTATTTCTAGTTATTTGAATCTATTATTAGCTTGCATTTGAAGTTGGAAGAGCCTAGGAATTGATTTGCTTAGCTCTAAGGAAGAATCTTTCAAATGTTATTTTAGTCTTAACAAGCTAGGCACGAGCTCACTCCTATATATGTCTTGCTTCTGTTGGTATAATTTTCTTGTATCAACAAAATTTATTATATGCCCTGTTAATAAACGATGGACATTTAATTCTTTTAATATATAGTTTAATCTAATTATGAGTCACACTTATTGACTTATATTTTTACTAAATAAAATATTTAATAAATCTCTATTTTTTAAATAACTACTTTAAATTAAGAAATTAGTCAAATAAACATATAATATTTTATTTAAAAAAAAGGAAATTTACTTACTCCTCTGAGATGTCAACAAATAGGTTCACCCTAAGGTTTCGTAAATAAAAAATTTATTACATTTTTTATTATCATTCAAAATGTAAAAATTTAATTGTACATTAAAAAGTGATACTAAAAAGAAAAAAAATGAAGCTTTGTTTCTTAACCCGTAGGGTGATTTGCACCTCAATGAAATTTCAAGGGGGAGAATTAAATAGGGGGAAATTACATAACCCCCCAATTAGATTTGAAGAAAATATTTAACCCTATATTTTTATTAAACTAATATTTATCCTTCAAATACTCTTAAAAAATAATACTTACCTCCAAATATTTGGGGATAAGTGTTAGTTTTAAGAAGACAGTGATAATTTTTTAGGGAATAAGTGTTAGTTTAGTAAAAATGTGGGGTTAAGGTATTGATATTAATTGGGGGGTGAGAGAAATTTTCCATAATAATAGTGATAAAAACATGAAATGAAAGGACTGCACGTACCCATGCAACAAATGAAACTCCGCTTGCCACGTGGTAAGATAATTGTCTGACACGTTTTAAAATAAACACGTGGGAGAAGATTGTAGCAACCGTACCGGACTAGACACATCAAGAAGAAACCTTGAAGCTTGGGAGAGCGACTCAGCTTCGGCCATGGCGACTCGGCTGACGAGAGTAGTTTCATCGTCGTTGATTCAGAGATCCACGGCTGAGATCTCATCTTGGCATGGCTTGTCGCGACCAAGGTGGACCTCCTCTGACTCTTCCTCCTCGTCGAAGACGGAGGAGAAGGTAAAGATGACTGACCGTCTTTCCGCCGTAATAGACGCCGTCAACGACCGTAAACTCCCTCCTGAGCTCCGAGGCCAACGGACCTCAGTCAGGTCGGTGCGTCCGTCTCTGTTTCATTGTATGTCGAACTCGAATTATTTACAAGATTTCATTTCTAAAATTGCGTCGTGGAAAAGAAACAAAATTCGAACGAAAGGAGTTGAATTGAGAACTAGAAATTTGAAAGCAATGTGGAGTTGAATTTTTTTAAGGAAATTTATTATGTTATTTTATTTATTTCGGTCAAAAACTACAGAATAGAAAGAAATCAAGAAGCTTGTAGAACTATTTGGAACATTTTCAAATTCCAATGAAATTTTGTTATCAGAAGCACCTGAAGTTGCAATAGAAGCGTTTTTATGTATAAACTTCTGGAATTTGGTGAAAAAACAACTTATAAAGCACTTGAGAATCAAGTAGAAGATTTTTTTTTTTAAATTTTTTCAGAAGTTACTGAAATTTAAGCACTTAAATCCGATATGATAGTATTTATGCAAAATTATTTTGAAAACGATTTCGAATGGTAGTGCTTTTTGAAACCTTCTGAAGGTGTTTCTGGAACTCTGTTGGATGCTTCTGTAGGAAGCATTTGAAGTGCTGTAAATTGTGAGCTTTGAGTTATTGGAAAATGTTTTTGTGTTGATAGATCTTTGCATAATTTGCTGTTGATGGATCTTTGCATAGTTTGGTTATGTTACATGATGATTGATTGTTAATGGGACAGATCAGAAACAGATATAATGAGTGTTGTGGAACAAAGAATATGGCATTCTATGGAAGAAGGGCAGTTCGAAAACTTACCTGGAAAAGGGAAACCGCTTAATTTGAGTAACAATCCGCATGCAGACCCGGCAGAAGACACCTTGTACAGAATCCTCTCTAAAAATGGATGTGCACCCGAGTGGGTCGAACTTAACAAGGAAATAAGGAGTCTAGTATCTTCATGGCGAGTAGCCCTCCAAAAAGCATGGACAAGTAAGGGCAATGGTGATCATACCAAATGGCTAGAGTCGTCCGAGGCGTTCAAAATGCAATTACGTGATATCAACAATAAGGTGAGTTGCTATTTGCAAAGCAAATGCACTTCTGTTTAAACCTGTGTTGTGCTGATGATTTTGAAGTAATTTTGATAAAAAATGGACTTGTTTGGAAGCCTCAGAGATAGAAATAATGAGTTCTAGAAGAGTTATTTGATTATTTTAGAAAGATCTAATCTAAAGTTAAGTGTGATCTATCTCCTTCAATTAAGGTTTTCTCTTGCTTTAACTTTTTGGTAATAGAATGACTTGAGCATGATTTGATATATGTTAACATCGTAAATATGTGAACGGCAGGTTTTCAGGTATAACCTGATTGTTCCCTTTGGTCGTCAGATGTTTGGACTGAAATGGGAGAAAGAAGTAGCTCGCTTGGAGGAATAATCATATACTTTTTACACTTGTAGCAAGATCAAATCAATCGTTGTAAAACGAAAATGATCACCCAAGCTGGTTTTGTTTTAGCAAGATATTAGAATAGCTATAGGATGGAAAATTTTTATGTTGCCTTCATCATCAGATAAAAGATGTCTGTAATTTCATATAATTTTAGGTTGAAAAGTATGAGTGAACTCGGCGTAGAAGCGCAGAATGTGCTTATTAGTTTTGATTATTGCAGTTTATATTGAAGAATTTCAGTTTTTTGTCTGGGCGCACGAGAATGTTATTGTGGTTGCAGTATGAGTCAAGTTAAAGGAAGTGCTGTATATGCCATCTTGGTGAAGTTGACATCTTTGTCTGTAAGCAGAATTTATTAAAGATTGGAGATTTAATGCAGCTAAATGTTTGATGGAGGGATCAGGGATCTATATATATAGTCTTTATCATTATTATGTAATACATATTAATTACATAAAGTAATAAGATGAAGTTGTAAATACGAGAACACATAATACGAGGGGAAAGTGTCAAACAGCACTAGGTCGTATAGGAGTTTTATAGGAGTTTCGTTGAAGCGCTTGAATCGTAGATCAGGCAGCCAGATCTTGTTTTGCGAAGGATGATTTAATTGGACACCTTTATATGGACATGATAGCTGTCCAAATCAGTCCAACTCTTAAGTTTTATAGTATGCTTTAAGCCTTTAACTAGGTTGCTTGTTGAGTTGTGACATGTAAACTCCCATTACAAGTAAATATAATCCATATGTAAGAAAACCTTGAAAGAATCAGGGTGGTTTCAATATTTGCTTAGCCAAATAACTTCAATGATCATTATTTATTTATATAAAGTATATAATCAATCCACATCTCATGACTTATAGTCATTTTTTTTATTTTATATATACGATTTGAATCACATTTGAGACTTGTCCTAGTCCTGGACTAATGTCTCCACTAAGACATTTTCCTCTTCATAAGTTAATATAAAGAATAAGTTCCCCACAAGGGAATATAATATTTGGATTTCACAAGGTCAGTCACCGTTCAAGGTGGAGCTCCACTCACATCACAACAATCATAAAATTTTTCACCTTTTTCTTGTTCATTGTGATTTGATCTCGTTTGGTTGGTGATTGGTTCATGAGCTTTTATTACCGAGTACTAATCATGCTTTCATGATTGATACAAAGGCTATAAGGGATTTTTCCATTGAGTTCAAACTTAAGGATTGTGTGAAGTAGCTTTTATTTGCTAGCATCACCTCATATTTGGTCATATCGCAGGCGAGAGAAGTTTATACTTAGTTTATCAACCTGCAGCAAAGCTTCCAATGTTGAAATTGTTTCTCTAAATAGATTGCTGCTAGTGCACATGTACGAACTTGGCTATTATTTAATAACTTTATTAAACCAAACGAAATTCCGCCTCAATAGAAGATGTTATATTAACATGAACAAACTCTCTGTGATAACGCAGACATCTTAAAACTGAAAGGTGGGATTATACGACAAGAATATGATGAAATGATACATGGACTAAAATAAATTGTATCAATATATTTAGATTTTCATACAATGAAACATGCAGTATCTTTCTTCGGTATTCATGTATATATTTGACAATCAGGCCTTTCCTGGCTCAACCACCTAACGACGTTTTACCTGCAAGTTGAATGAGAGCTCGCCGGTGGTAAGTGGTTCGGACCTTCTTGTACTTCTGCACAAAAGTCCCAAGGTCTATTTCCCTACTAAGGAGCTGACTGTGCAGGGTTTCAGATTCCTCTTCAGTCTTATCCATTGCTTCTACAAAGAACAAAACAGTAAAATAATTTTTATAACGGTCCTTTTCATTTGTTTATGCAACAACAATCACAAAGGAGAGTACTAGAGATGCAAAATTATTATTATAACCTTGAAGTCTGCGGAGAAGGGATGCAGGAGAGTAGAACTTCAAAAGTTCTTCTTTCTGTTTCTCGAGCTCATGCAATTTCTCTTGAGCAGCAGCTAATTCTGTTGTCCGGATAATTGTGCTCTGTAATTGCATAAGAAACAAAAGGGAAAAGGTTTTTATTATTTGTAAACCAAAAAATTAATCAATCAAGAAACAGAGAAGGCTCAGAATCTCACTTGGTTTTTAAGCTCCATAATGCGTGGTTCCTTCTCCAAGTTATGCCCTGTTTATTAAATAACAATTTAGACGTTTCATGTGCATTTATGACAATACCTCCAACAAAATATTAACATATTTATAGAAGATATATGCTGCAACTTACTCGCAAGCTGCAACGTTTCCATGCGAAGTTCATCTCTTATCTGACGTAATTATCACAAAGCAACAAAGCACAAGAGATGATTAGAGAAAAGGAAAGCTTGTCAGAAACAAGTCAAGAGCAAAATGAGATAGTATATTAAACCCTATGATAGGTAGACCTATAATTTAGCAGCTATGAGAAAAAAGGTAACATAAGCAAGCATAAACAGTGGTGGCAAGGAAACAGAAACCATGTGATTTTTCCTGATCTGACAAAAGAGTAAGTGCACACATCTATTGCGTGCATAAGAGTGTACAAGACTGCTATGATACCTAAGCTGATTTGACATCTCAACCTTCTCTTTTTCATGTATAGATGTTACATCATTTTATTAGTTACACCAAGGACATTGTCACCATAAAGACATAAAGTTTGATCACTTTAACATGAAGATTAGTATGCATTGAATGGTGCTATATTACCATGCATGCAATCTATTGCCATACCGTATTGTTTTCTGGATTAAGGTCTATGAAAAAAGAAAGGTCAAGACTATTTTTAACTATTATTTTTTACGTGATGAAAAAGAAAAAGGCACCTCAAGTGCTCATATTTGAAGCCTGAATGGGAAAAAAGGAACACAACGAATGCAAGACCTCTACTGAGGATTAAATTTTAAATCCATTTTGTCAAGGGCCAATTGGTCAACTACTTTTTATTAGAGATTTTTTCTGACCACTCACACGATGCTATGATGCATTAGTGGAAAGCCAGAGATTTGCATCAGAAACTTATCTCTAGAGCATTTTCACTTTAGCATCATAGGTATGCGTGATGATAGTGATAATGACCCACCAGGTCTCTCTATCCTACAATAAAACCAATTACTTTCTTCCTATCATGGCCTGGCAATTACCCTTTCAGAGAAAAATAAACCAGAAAGTAAAAACTTCAAATTAATTACTTATAGAGCAAAACATAAACAAGCAACATGTTTAAACTATTAGCTCAGAGACTCTCGTTAAATAAAGAAGAGCAGATCTAAACATACTTTGTTTTGAATTTTAACTTGATCAATGGAGAGAAGAAATTGGTGGTATGCATCCTTGTCAGATAAAAGCCTCCGTAGCTCATCAACACTAGACAAATTTAGGCAAAAACAAGAAATTGATTAGGGAAGGCAGATATGAGCTCACACAAAAAATTCTCCACACTAATAAAGTCATCAATATTAGATGCATCTAAAATCAGTAATCCACAGCATCAGAAAATTTGTAAGAACTAACATTCAAATCTTGTCAATTCAAAAAAAAAAAAAAAGATTCAGAACTTCAGAATATAAATGTGAAAAGAAACTATCAAAAGCACTGATTACTGTAACACGACCAGACTCACACATATGCGGCAGTGAATAACCACATGCAATTGACAGTCAAAGATCAGATGGTACCTACCAACTAAAAAGAGTATGACACATGTATTGATGCTTTTTCACATTTATTTACGGGTTTTTCAATTTATTTGCAAGGCATATGTTCAATAGAGTACAATTCAAGACAAGTACATTCATAATCACTTCTATAAATATGTGAGAAATGAACGATGAAGTTAAACAACACACCACAGAAAATACCTCAAGAAGTATCTCTATTGCCACACCATTTAGTGTCCTGCACTTTGCTTTATTATTAATATCATAATTAAATTTTTTCTATTATGTAAATATGGCATACTTGCATTCCTGAAATTGAGTATAGGAAAACCTGCAGATATGACTTCCCTTAAATTATGCACCAGTAACAAAGTAATAAACAACAAACAAACACAATAACTTGGGTGATAATCATAGTGATAAAGCATCTATACCTTTCAAAGACAAACATTTTTTTTTTAATCCAAAACTCATGAGCAGAACTGCCATACATTAAAAATATAGAAACAGATGGAATTAAAGAAACCAAATGCGTCACCTTTTGTCTTTTAACAGGGCGATAATGCCTGCAGCTTCAGCCGGCGAAACATGTGATGGGGACTGTGGCCTTTCTGCAGGCCTTGGTGAATTGAAGCTGCCAGAGGAGCTGAGAGTAGACGTTGAAGGGCGGGATGAATTTGGGGTAACTACAGAGGGAGGGTACCAAGACTGGGAAGCAGCATCTTGTGGACGTGGCTGTGGCTGAGTTTGTTGCTCCTGTGAACCCCTGTAAGAAGACATTTTCAGAGCAAAACAATACACAAGTGATACAAAAGGCATGAAAGCAAATAAACAAAAGTATTAAATCTGATTCATCCTTGATAAATAGCAACCCCAAAGAGCACGTCTAAATAAGTTAAAAATGCAAAAATAGCACTAATTTCATAATCCGATTTTCTTCAGCATAAACTTCGACTGTCAATACATGGGTATAACTTTTTTATTTTTATTTTCTTAAAAAAAGAAGCAAAATAAAACAATAGAAACAACAATACAAAAACCAAATCCCAGTAAATGGCTTTCTTAAGTTGAAAATTACATGACAGATCTCTTGTGTCAGTGTTGTGCTAGTAATACAAGAACAGTACCCAAACTCATCAGGCCAAGCCAGTTTTGCCACACATCGGTTCCAATACAAGTCTCAAATACTCCTATTACTAGCTGAAACCACCCAATTAAAACCAACAATAGCAATAATAATAATAATAATAATAAATGATACTCAAAAAACTAATATTCAAAGGCTTCTCTTATGGTTAAGAAACGCAAAACGCAGCATATAAGATCAGAAACAAAAAGCGAAATATTCCTAAAGCAATACAAATTTAAACCAAAGCTTCGAAATTGAATAACATAACGAACCGATTATTGAAAAAACCTAATAAATACACGGAATTGAATGGAAATTTAAGAGGCAGTACCAGAACTTGAACATAGTTCGACGGGGATCCGATTGGCCGATTATTTGATCAAACGAGGCTAGAAACCCTAGAATTGTAAGATAGTACTAACGCGGAGGATTGTATAGTACTAACACGGAGGATTGGATCGCGAATAGGCGACTCTATCTCCGACTTTCTTTTTTTTTTTTTTTTTTTGCGTTCTATTTTTAATTTTAA
>JANKKB010029109.1:0-19865 GCA_026225775.1 Bursera palmeri | reverse complement strand
GGGCCTTTTCTCCTTCCTGTTTCTGTTTCAAATGATGATGCACTACCAAATAGAATCCGTAATCCTTGCGATGAGGAAGACTATCAGGTATCAGAAGGATCAGGAGATGAAGCAGAACCATCATCTCCCCCTTCTTTCTCAGAACTGGAACTGAAAATCAGGGAATCTATTGAATCCCTTGGGGGTGCAGTTTTCCCTAAATTGAACTGGAGTGCACCAAAAGACACTGCTTGGATTAGCACATCTGGGACACTTCGATGCACTTCATTCAGTGAAATTGCACTCTTGCTACGGTCATCAGATTCATTGGTTCATGATTTGTGTCATGCATATGATTCATGCAGTGATAAAACCTTGTCAAGGCCCCGAAGTTTCTACCTTGCCCTACGTAAGTGGTATCCATCCTTGCAACCAGAGATGGAATTTCGTTGTTTTGTGTGTGGACAATGCCTAGTTGGAATTTCTCAGCGTGAGGTCACAACATTTTATCCTGCTTTATGTGAGAAGAAAGACGATCTTGAAGTGTTGATCCAGGAATTCTTTGACAACAATGTGAGACAAAAGTTTGAATCAGAGAATTATACGTTTGATGTTTATGTTACCAAAGATGAGCGGGTTAAGGTTTTGGATTTTAATCCTTGGGGTGCATTTACACTTCCCCTGCTTTTTGCCTGGGAGGAACTGGAGCAGAATTTTAGAGAAGGTGGACGCATGGACTTTAGAATTGTAGAGAGCCAGTGTGCTGTTCGACCAGGTTTGAAGACAGTTGTGCCATATGACTACTTGGATACTAGTCCAGGGAGTGGTTGGGACCAATTTCTTAGGAATGCTGATGAGGAGCTTAACCGGCAAACCAAGTCACCTGCAGCAGGTGCCTGAGGATGGTATCCTTTCTTAATTTTGAGGTTGATGACGTAATCAGTTGTTTACTTTTTAATTCCTTTTTCCCTCAGTTCAGGTGCCTGAGGATGATATCCTTTCTTACTTTTGAGGTTGATGTAATCAGTTATTTACTTTTCTAATTCCTTTTTCCCTCAGTTTTCTAATATATGTTTCAGTTTCTTTGAACTAATACTCCAATGAAAAATGTTGGTAAGCAAAATTTTATATTTTATATAAACCTTGCTGGTTGTCCATGGATGATTTAGTGGAACACAAATTTCTAATGTTTTTAAGTAGCGCACTACACAAGATGCTGGAAAATTTCTGGTTAGCGGTAAACTAATGCTGAAAATTAGGACACTGCTGATTGCATTTTCGCATGTTAGTGACAAGGTTTACATGCCTGCTATTTGTGCCCAAGTCAAGCTAGTGAAGATATTGTTCCTTTTACTTTTGCTAGACGTCTCTCGTGTAATAATGACAATAGGAATAGCATGAGATTAGCAGATATCCATGATCCGTAAACTGGTAGTTTGATACATGGTATAGCACTTAAAGAAAAAATTTGAACATATACATCAAAACGTAAACAATCATCATCAAATATACAAGTCCACTGAACCTGTGAATCTCCATAGCTAGAACCAATATACACAAATGCATTATCCAAATAAGATATGGTAGATGCAATAGAAGTTTCCCCCAAAAGCTCAATTTTCGGTCTAGTAACCCTGAAAGATAAATGTAGATAATACACCATGAGAGATCCCATTAATGTATACCCCAACAGGTTAGAACTAAGCTTTATTTGATTTTTCTAGTCATAAATTAGATCAATTTTTGGCCTTATTTTTCATTTAATTATTTTTTGTTAGGACTTAAAGATATATTGCTTGGTAGTGAATGTAGTAGAAGACTAAATGACCACTTGCTTCTCCTTCTCATGTGTTATAACTAGCAGGTGGAGAAGCCCAGCATGATCACCAAGTAAATACCTAGAACCATCGGCATCAACTCTTCCATAGGCTTTTGTGATAGACTAGAGTTCACGATGAACATAATTAGTCAAAACACATTTACAAGCAATTGCAATGCGTTATTTTCACAAACAACTATGTAATGCTTACACAAAACCAGCAGCAATTCTAGAATTAACTTACTGGTCTGATTGCAAATGCTTTAAAAGCATTAGCACTGCAGTAGACAACTGTCTCTTCTCCAATTATAAGCACACCAGAGTGGTGGTGGTACTGGTATCAACAAATCAGCTCCATTATCCAGATTGTCTTGGGACCAATGGCCCTCAACAAAATCTTTATCCTTCAGAGAAACCTCGTACGTTTTGACATGACGAGCATCTTTGTTATCCTACAATGACGACAACGCAATGATAAGACCTCTAAAACATTCTATCAAATATGCGTGTACTTATAATACATAAAAGATATCCTTACATAACCCAATAAAATGGCTAAACATTTACAAAAGACAGATATATCTAACTACCAAAATTGTACAGAATCTTGCTAAAAACGATAGTGTTAAAAAAAAAGGTCCTTCGTCTAAAATGTGCCATATTCCAGAGCAACAATAGTTTTATTCCAATATATCTAGTAAGACGCCACTGATACTTGTGGTACATAGATCATATGGTAGCCTACGGTATCTCATTCAGGGAAAATTTTAGTTATGAAAAAGGAAAAAGGAGTAGCATGCAGAAGCACGTGTTCACAAATGCAAGTGGTTGCCCATACACATTCAACTCCTCGAATAAGCCATGTCTAAACTTTTTTAGAATTTGTCTTGTCAACAAAATGAACATAAATTGGAAATTCCATATAACCTTTGCAATTTTAAAGTGTCCAGATGTAATAATGGGGGGCAGTTATTATATCCTAGTTTTATTTTAGGAAGCTTTTGGATTTTGATTTTTATTAAGTTAAGTGTCTAACGTTTATTTTCCTAATTTTTCAAGGGTTTTGGCCATTATAAAAAGGGGCCTTCTTCATTATAGAGACCAGAATTTTGAGAACAAAGAAATATTTTGGTAGCCTACGTTTGGCTTATTTCTCTTCTTCAGCTTTAATTTCTATCTAAATCCCTAATTCTCCATTACGTCCCGCATCATGTAAATCCACCACAAAGGCAATATCCAGAACACTCAGAACATTTATCTAAGCCATATATTAAAAGATAACAAACATAATATTCAACAAGAATATTAGGAACCTGGTAGAGCACGACAATTGTTGGTTTTGAACAACCATAGAGAAACTTGATATCCAAAACCTGAAGCTCCTCCAGCCTGAAAAGAAGTCAACATTGAAGATGTAATACTTAGTGTTATATTTTGACTAAAAGCAAATAATGCAAGATRTATTTGTCTCATTGAGAATAAGCACATTCAGAGGAAATAAGTTTTGATGTATATCAAAAGGTGAATTTCCATGCCTACATTTTTTATGGTTATCCAACTTTAGCAAAAGTTTTACAGGGTTAACCCTCACCATGTCGAGACACCTATATATATATTGAAACATGAGACACAGTAATGCAGACACTGTCACCACCACAATCTTGCAGAAGGAAAGAAAAATAACAATAAGAGAGCACACAATAAATTACAAGAAAACAACACTCCAATCTGATTAAATAAAGAATAAAGAAGTTCCTCTATATTCATTTGAACTATAAGCTCAAAGGGATGCCCTGAATCAATCGTCAATCCTAACCAATCACAATTTCATTATAAACCAGCAGGAATATCATATCAGCAATTCTATTAAACCAAAGAAAAACCATAGTTTTTCAAGGGCTAATGGCTTCTACACATTCACTGGATCAGTACTTTAGATGTGCAAATGGAGTTACATTTGAGAACTTAAAAATGTGACATGGTTTGGCTCTACGTCAAACAAATACGTTGACACATGGATTAGTGGCAGTGTGCTCTATTATCAGGATATAGATGAATAAACAGATGTTACAATAAACGGGGTATAAACAGGATATCAATGTTAAATAACTAGATGAATAAGAAAAATATAAGAATTAGGTTATTTTTTAAAGACCTCCATCCAAACAGGCGATTTCGATAAATTTCCCTCGTTATTTTGGAGGCGGATGTTCCAGTTAAAGTGTAGAGAGTTCGTGAAAGCTTGGGGAAGTTCCAGTTCGTGAGACACGTGGCATCTGTTGAGTGTGGTGTGTGGATATGATTGAGAAAGGGAAAGTTACGGCAATGGCTGTTACCAGATTTACAAAATAATAATCCAACGGCTATAACATGATCTCATACTATTAATACCCCGAATACACTCTATTAAAAAAAAAAAAAAAATACTATTGAAAACATCATAAAATATATTTTTTATTTTAAAAAAATAAAATTTTGGTTATAAGGTACTTGCATAGAAGATGGGATATTGATGGCGTTGATGTTGCATGTGGAGGTCTAAAGGGACGGTACATTATCCGAGATAAATGAAATTAATAAGTTAGCATGGCATGTGGGCTGATCATAACCCGTTACCATTATTATCAATTTCCCCGATTCTCTGCAATTTTTCCAACAATTAAACTTTCTACTGTAATGTAATCCTGATTTATTGTTGTACTTAATCTAAACTGTTATAGATTCCAAAAGAAAAAGCATCCATTGAAATATTGTTTCATCTTCTACTGATTTTCCCCCTCTCTTGCCAAAGCATTCAATTGCTCTTTAATGGCAAAGTACCCATCAGCTACAGAAGAACCAAAGAAAAATCTTGTCTGGTCCAAAAGAAACCTTGTATTAAAAGTTAGCTAAATATCACTCTTACTGGTCAAAAGCATGAGCAAAAGCACTTGCCGTGACACTTGAAGATTTGGATGGATCTATAACTACTGGATGTAGATGTATATGTAAGTGAGACATGAGAATAGGGTTGTTTGCTTGGCTTGTATAGAATGTGTTCATCAACACCAACCCATAAGATGTTCATCTGGGTGGTGACACTCTAAAAGCAAGAAGAATCAGACCTTTACAACCAGAGAATAACGCATTTTGTATTCATGGAAAATCCAGGGTGGCATGGGGCCTTGGAATGAAAGCTCAAGAAGTCGGCACACAGCAATACCAACAAAATTTGCTACAAATTTTGAAAAATAATTAACAATGATCATCATTTCAACAAGCTACAATTGTTTAGTAGAACAAAATCCAATAATTAAACAAAGCAAAAGTTAAAAAATTTCGTGCGATGGAATCAAGGGACATTCATTTCCCAGAAAGGGAACAGTTAAATATATAATAGGCATTTGTGACTTTCTTCTAAAATAATAAAATGCAAGTTGGAGCTCGGAGATTTCAGCAGTCAATGAGGTCAATCATTGAACATCGAAGACAGAATTATTAGCTTTCTTTTCAGGTAAAGGCTCCTTCCTCTGAGGCATCCAGATGCCCGTTGGTAAATTCCTCAAGAAGCAAAGTATTTGTATGTGGCAACATGGTTTATACAACAAATTGATAACCTGGTAAGAACTCATAACTTCCAGCATTTCCACTTTGTAAAGCACGCTGAGCTTAAATTTTGGTATCAGGTTCAATTCCACAACCATCAATGATAATTTATACAAGGTAAGACAGAATAAAAACATAAAAATGCGGTAATAGAAATAGGAGACACAAATTTCAGATATTGTTTCTGGGATGTAGTTGCTTGATAGCAGTGTCTAATCAACATAACAATGGATGGTAAAGCAAATGGAGAAATGCAACAGCCATACGAAGAGAGCATAGAATTTCACAAAAACATGATCTATCAGAAATGTGTGGAATGTCACTGCCTCTCTCTCATCTATGAGCAATTCACCAATTCAATTATCTATACCAGCTCCAGTGCTGTTTATCTGTGGATATATTAATAACACAAGTATATTAGTTTAAAGAGTCAAGATTATCATAGATGATGAGAACAACAGACAAACTACCAAACCCACCTGTAAACGATGTCTTTGCCGCTCTTGCAATTTGCAAATTATAATATAACACATACACATTTATTCTGCTTTGGTTGGCTAGCTGCTTTCTTTTCTGCTTCAGAAAGTAACAAACACTTTAGTAAGTAACAAGTGGACATAAAATAACTGCATATGCTTTATAAGTTGAGGAAAAGGCCAAAGCAGTTAGGTAGTCTGATAGAGTAGTTGACCTTTGGCTCGGAATAATCTATACTCAGGAGATGAACAATCATTGAAGTTCATTACTTAACAGATAAAGTATTTAAAATTTAAGTGTTTGGAGATCTCAGAAATTTAAGTGATGGTTAATTTATGGTGACACCATATTTCATTAAGATTTGTATTTCTACACAATAAATTGTCCAAAAAAAAAAAAAGCCAAAGAAATGATGTCGTTTGTAAAACAGATTTCTTTTGTATATGTTTCAAAATAAGCTCACTTATCAAATCAGCAAAATGTCTAAACAAAAGAATGTCATTTTTTTCAGCTTCTCCCTAAAACAGCCTATGGGAAAGATAAGCGAAATTTGTCCTCTACTTATAACCTTTTGGCTATATGTGTTGGAATTTTCAGATGATAATGAAGCCTCCATTTGTCCAAAAAATAGAATTGTACCTTTTTCCTGAGAAGGGGGTTGAACAACAACATGCATGGTTGTAACTCCACCAGGGATATCACATAGTGGGCTCTGACACTCCTGCAACGTTCTGTTGTTCTCCAATATTTTTCCTGCACTTATTAACTTTACATCTTTCACTGTCCTTGGACCATTCTCTTTGTCTGTCAAGATACGGAATAGAAAAAATTTAACTACTTGTGGACACTGTTAATTAACAAATATTTACAATTGTAATGAAAATCAGAAATCACAAAGCAGATATCTTTTAGTATGTATAAAGAATGCAAAAGCACACCAATCAGCGCTTTCTTCTTTCTCTTCTTCTTCTTCTTCTTCTTTTTTTCCCTTCCTTTCATCTTTTTGTTCAATGGACTCAAATATTCTAATGCTTTACTCTCTTGTTGCAGGTTCAAGATTTAAAAAAAAAAAGTTTCTGAATTCTTTTACAAGAAGGTTTATTAGGTCTTGCTACTTATTGGCACAACTATAACCATGTTGTTGATGGACCTAAGACCATATATGAATTACAACAAACGATATTTCCAGTCTATCATGGTATCTAATTTTGGAATTAGCTTCACTAAGGATAGAGAGAGAATTGCACAACAAGAACAAGAGAGGGAGTACAAACAACTAAAGGAAATACATTGCAATGTTTTCAAAAGATTAAATATGTTACAAACTTTGAATAATTTCAATCTGAAAATTATGTAGTAGTTCCTTAAAGTCCTAATTATTGCAGTCCAATAAGTATTGCGCAATTGGAAACAACTTCCCTACCAGTTACAATGCAAAAAAAGAAACAAAGCAAATGAATAACTATATAAAACATCTTCACTTAATTGACACTATGAACTTTGTGAGCCTATATGGAGAAACAAGATCACATATAAAAGAATTTACTTGACATGTTCCATACAGCCTTTGAGACAAGTCTCTACTGTGATTCCTTAAAGTTCATTGTGAGTTCTTTTAGATGCCTTAAAAAAATCATGATATCTCAATGATTTCACTCAGTGACCTAATTCAGAATTTTGACATTAAATTGGTGATGACGAAAGCCGTCTACAACAGCTCTGCTCTAAAAGATGACTATGTGTAGTCATATGATACGCGACTGATATCAGAATGTGGAGAATGAATTTCATGGTTGAGGAATTTCTCTAATCAAACATCATGAAGCGGTAAGGAATCTCATAATTTGGACAATAACGCATACTCTGACTCCATCCCACAAATTGTTCAGGAGTGACAATCTTTTAAAATAAAAAAATAACCACCAAAGAATCTTGATAAAAGAGTAAACTTTAAAATTACACTTTGCCTGCACTTCTGGAATTTTAACCAAACATCAGACTAACCTTTAGGCCATTGAGCAAGGATGCTTTCCTTCAAGGTCGCAACACTTGTAGCAGTAGGAAAGCTCTTGGGACCAATATCTGATCCATCAGTCAAACGAAACTTGATCTCTAACTGATCTTGCACACCTGCCATCTGTCAACTGAAAGCTCTTCTGATCGACTGCAAGAACGTGGCAGACCTAAAACTCCAAACTCCAAGATCTCCACTAAAGCCTTCTCTTAATGTATTTATGAATAAAACTTCAATTAAGGTTACTCTGAGAAATCAATAATCACAGAAGTACTCCGATCAGGTCCTCCCAGAGTTGCCTACTAATCAGAATTCACCACCTTGATAAACTGCAAAACCCAAAAACCAAAAGTAGAAAGAAATGGTACTCTTAGTTTGGATACAGATTACGACAAAATTTAACCAGTTAAAATTAGTTACTAACCAAGAAAGGAAACATCACTTATGACAAAGACATGAATTCAGATTTCCAGCAATCAAAATGAGCATCAGTATCCGCAATTGTGATTATCCATAAATACAACAAAAGCCACTTAAATCCTATCATAGACATGTAGAAAGAAAGCAACAAAAACCCCAGTGACAACATATTCAAAAAAAAGTAAAACTTGCAACAAAAAAACTATTCAAAAATCGTAACATAACATCAAACAAATCTCCAAAACGGTCATATCACATAATCTAACTAAAATCTTCAACTGGGTCACCTTCAAACCAATCAAAAAACAAAAACGAACGCTCAAAAGAATCCAAAAACCTTCATGGGTTATCTTACCGGCCTCCAGAATTGATCTGGGTCGGTCTCCTTTCCCAAGCTGAAGAAGAAGAAGATGAGAAAAAAGAAGAGGAAGAAAACAAAAAGGCAGCTCGGTGATAGATTTTCAATAGTTAATAACAAAGAGAGAAGAAGAGATAAAAAAGTAAGTTTCAATAGAGGAGGCAAAGCAAAGGCAAATGGAGAGTTTTTCAAAGTCTTCTCTAAATCTAAGGTCAATGCAGCCATGCCATTTCTTGCCTCCTCCTTCCAATCTCCTAAGGCTATGGAAGTGGACAAATTCTACTCTCTTTTAAGACTGTGACCCTCGTCGTAACTTACAATCTCACAGACGTTAATCAGACAACTCTTTGGTGTCTCTCGCTCAGACAACATCCTTCTGCACTTGTAATATCATGGCCGTTGCCTCCTCATCGGACCCCACCAAACAAAACTCTTTGATGTGTTAAGTGTCTATTGCTATTTTATTAATTTAATACATGTTTTCTTTTGGTTGTTTTATACGAGTAATACCATTGCTTTGATGGGTAATTATTTGGAAATTAAAAAAAAAAAAAGTAATCAAATTAGGTGTGTGTTTAGAATTTGATCACGTTTGTTTTAATTTAAATGTTATAATCACGTTTACTAAATTAATAATCTAATTTTTTTTATTGTTGTGAAATTAAAATAAAACATATGTCAAAATGTTGATTTATTAAACATGGTCATAACATTAAAATTTTTAGTGCCAGATCGTTTTTAAATATCTTTTAATTTTGATTCTTTTTATAATTGTTTCTAATTATTTTAAAATGAGACTCAATTAAATAACATGTTGGATCGATAAAGGAACTAGTTAGGTTTTTGTATATTACTATTAATGTTGTGAAAATGAGACTAATTTTACTGACATAATACAAGATTAGAGTGTGACAGATTGTGGAAGAATCCATGGCATTTACGTGAAGGGAAATGGTCAGGTTCACTCAATTTTTTGATGAAGTCTACATCTTGTTGGTTGATCATGTGAACTATTGACCAAGGATTTATGGGACCCAAATCATGACTGTAACCAACCAAAGATGACAACACCAAGTACAATTTCGTTTTGGCAACGCACTGA
This sequence comes from Bursera palmeri, assembly GCA_026225775.1. Classification (NCBI taxonomy): domain Eukaryota; kingdom Viridiplantae; phylum Streptophyta; class Magnoliopsida; order Sapindales; family Burseraceae; genus Bursera; species Bursera palmeri. The sequence continues at coordinate 10,111 of JANKKB010029109.1, read as the reverse complement.
AGATGAATACAATACAATGTACATTAATGTCATATTCCGGGTGTAGGTTAGGTAAAAGTTCGATGTGGCCGTCGCCAAGAACCTCACAAGGAAGCGTGTGCTTTAGCTTTAGAAGAATCAATTACAGCTTAGATAAATGCAACCAGATAGCACTAACTATGTCTTAATTATTCCTAATAGTTTATTGATAAAACTTTGATATTAAGGAAGTGCAAAAGGCCAAGGAGGTCCAATCAAATAAGAAAGGTTCAGAGAATTAAGAATATGTGGAGCATGAAACCTGCTTTGAAACATCAGAATTTCCAAATCTAGCCGATGGATGTTAAAGAAAGTTATTATTCTATTCTAAATGGGTTTCTTGTTATCGTCAACTTAGCAAATTCCAAGAACAAGAAGAATCTTTCTTTAGACTCTTGTTCATAAAATTTGTTAAAATGTATTCATAATAAAGATTCTCATCTTAATGGGATCATTACTGCAAAGCACTTCAAACGTGTATCATGTTTCCTGATTAACCAAACCCAAAAGGAAAGAACCATAGATATTATTCATCAGGTACAAATCAAGCCAACAAGTGATATTAGAGGCCTAAAATTTGCAATCCATCTCCCGGTTTCTCTCCAATAGTAGGCAACACTAGTTTTACAAAACAATCGAAGGCATATACGTCAAACAAAAAAGAAAATAACAAATAAGTTGTACCATTTACAAAAGCTCGAAAAGGAATATGAGATATATATGAACAGAGTTAAAATTTTGGAAGTAGTTATGCAGTTGAGAAAGAGACTTAAGCAGAAGATATTGAGGAAAATGAATTATCTGCACATTTTAAATGTTTATCGTGGATAGTACATAACAAATACCAATATGTAACCTACCAACAGTTCCCCAACTCAATGGAACCTGTAACAAAGCAATCTCCATGACCTACTCCTAGAATTCACCAAGATATCAAAATCAAGGGGGAAAAAATGGGGAGGTACTAACAAAAATGAAACAGCAATAAAGAAAAAAATAATGAAGGGAAAAAACATTTCTGAACTAATCGAGGAGCCTCACAAAAGACCCGTCCTAGCCTTTCACTTCCCATCCACGATCAGTATGAAGACATTGACAAAGGCAGTGTCTTGTGTATTTCACCTTATTCCAAAATATGGACTATATAATCAAAGATCGATCCCCAGCAGGAACAGCAGTAATAGTATCCTTTTCCCAAGCAAAGAATTAATGGTGGATTTGTATAATACAAATAAAGAATGAAACTCATGTCCGTGCTAGTGATGCAGGTCCATTCCTGCAACATTGTGGGGGGGATAACAGCAAAATTTGAACCTGTAAAGTATTGCACTCTGGCCCATTTTCAACTTGCTTTCTCAAATGTACCTCAAGAGAAATTTTGAGAGACCAAAAAAGAATGTTAAACCCATATCACCCTAATGGCTTTCCCATTCTATCACTTCTTCCTAGGTCCTCCAGTTGACCATCTATGAGTCCAAGATGTGGCAGTTCCTCACAAAATCATTCGAGTAGTTGACATATTTGTTCCAAAATGGCCGGAGATGCTCAAAGCCAATTTGCAGCCATGGTTTTGACTGGCCATTGTAATGGATAACTGCAGCCTTCTTCACACTCTCAAGATTGGTCTTATTTTGATAGCCCAAGCCAAGCATGTGCCATGAGGGGTCAATTGGGTGAACATGACCTTTAAATGCTATCAAAGCAGGTGGTAGAGTTCCAAGCTTCCACATTGTCAGGTTTGAGTTCAGGTTCTAGTAAAGAAAACCCCACAATCAGAATTAAAATGGTAACAAAACATTGGAGGGTTTGCAATGATTCATTATCAGATCCACCAATGGTGGACTCCAAACAAAAGTATAGAAGGAAAGAGAAAGACATTTAGAATTCATTACTGACTAAAAATGAAGCCCTGGTATTAGTCTATAACTTTGTCACCAAAGTATTCAGTTTCATCATCATTTTACCATCCTACAGAAATAGGTCAAAGTTTGAAATGTCCATAATATGAATGATTTGATAGCAAAATTTTTACATCTAAGAATACAGAATTGCACGAAGTCCTCAGTAAAAAGAATTCAGACTGTGTCATCAAGGAATAATTACAGAAAACAGAACCCAGGATGTACCAGCTCCTAACATGCTACTAAATTCAAAACCAGCAACCCAGAACACAACAAAGTTGTAGCCCAAAACCAAATAGAAACCCCTAACATATAAGGCCTAAGAAATGACACGGTGAATTTCAGTTTCAGACAGAAAACAAATTAGTAAGGACATTCCGCTAGATAAGGAAGATTGATATCTATTTCCTTAATCAACTTATTAATCTGTTTCACAATCCTGATTATAAATTAAAAAACACACAAGTGCCCGCGAAGAAAAGAGATAGAGAGAGAGAGGGAAGATAAGGTTAACAGAGTAATCAAAATTACCTCTTTCAGCCAGTAATGATAAGTTTCTCTTATATTTGTCTTCCTCCATGCACAAAGATCAAAGATATTCATCCCATAAGCCCAAGCACATTCCTCGGGGTCCAAATGCTTAGCTACGAGGGGATGCGAAAAATTGAAGTAGTTCCTAAAATGCTTAGACATTACCCACTCATCTTCACCTTTACAAGTTTCTACAGCTCCATTAACCTTTCCCCCAAGATCAATTTCCCAAAGAGGAGACAAATCACGCTGGATTACAACATCATCATCTAGAAAGACCACTTTGTTGAGGTGTGGAAAGAGCTGTTCAACACAAACAATCAGCACACAGAATTAAACTATTTTCTCAGTGATATAAATGATATGCAAAACGTCAGGAGGCGAACAATCTATGTTACAGTTGATCCATGAAAAATTCTTGTCTCCTATTTCAATTGATTAAAAGCATACAAGACATGACAGATTCTGTAATCTACTTAAGAGAAGTCACATCTCCTTACCTCTGGTAAATATATGCGGAGGTGGTTGAGTAAAGATATGTATTTTGGACTTCTAGCCTGCAATTTTGAAGCAAAAGTTCGTGGAGTTGTATCAGTGAGATTGGCCCCAGCAATATGATTCCCATGGTAGTAATTCCTGATTCCATTACGGCTCTCAACAGCTTCAATAACTGGAACATTCTCTCTTGTTAACCAATCAAACTGATGCACTCCTTTCACTTCAACTATAGCAGGGGTGACAGGGTTTAATGCAAACCATGAGTGCATACCCGCATATGTTTTCTTGTCTGTAATGATATGGAAGACTATCTTTTCAGGTTTTAAAGATGACTGCACAGCAGATGCAACAACAACTGAAGCAGCCAAGATGTTATCAGTTGATAGGACAAAATGGTGGTAAGAGTTGTCAGAAAGCAAAGGGAGTAACTCTGGAGAAGGCAATTGTTTGCGTGCATGAGCATTAGAGGAATATTCATCAGTCAAACGAAGAGAGAGACAGTGGATGCCTTTTGGAATGGAACTTGCAGCAAAGTGTTTATTCATCAGTTCTGCAAACTTAGATTCCCTAATTTCCTTTTCAAGTTTCTCCATCTGTTGAAAAAAGAACGACAACAGTTTAAACCCAAGCACTAAACGTCATTATTTGGAAAATCTGTTCTAATTTAAACCACATTCATAATAAAGGCATACATATATTGTTTGTCTACAACCTTAAATATTTATTAGTCGGTCTCTTTTCTCCTGAAAGAAAAGTAAGGCAAAGCAAAAAGCCCAAACAAGCATGGTTGAAATGATAGAGGAAATAGTATAAAAGATATTAGTTAAAACACATCCTTACAACATATTGAAGGTCAAGACAGTACCAGGTGAAAACATAATAAAGAAGGTAAATTATGAAGTTTCAACTTCTAATCAGTAAAGTAATATTCATCATAGACAGAGAACTTGTCCCCCACTTTGTTTAAAGGACAGTATACAAGGTCCTGGACATTTTATTTTTTTCTGGGTTAGAGTGAGAAGGGGAAGGGAGGGAAGGTAAAACCCACATTATGAAAATCAACTGGTTCCCATATTCCTTATTCATCAAGACGTGTATGCTTTCACAAACCACAAATGGGCAATAAAAGTAGAATATAAAAATTATAAAACCTCTAATCTTGCAGTCAAGCCGCCATAAAAACTAAATTGTAGTCATATACAATTTGAAAAATCAAACATCAATAAATATCCTCAAAAAAGATTCAAACCATAAAATGCACGTTATCCGCATCATATATTTCTTTGATCATAAAACTCATATCAAGACACTACATCCTATCAGCACGGAGAAATGTGTTGATAGTATAACAAAAGATAAATGAGAGAGAGAGACTGATATAACCGGGTTAACAACAATAGACATCTACGCCCCACTTAATCATCGCAACCCAATGGTTCCAAAATTTAATTTCAATAGAAGAAATTGCAGGATCAATTTAGCTTTGTTATAAAAATTTTGGAACTTACATTTCGTAACAGTTTAAATTTTCACAAAAATATTAACCTGCCTATCATGAGCTGGCAACAATAACAGAAAACAATAATCTAAACTAACAACCGTTACTTTTCATTCTTAGCCACCCAGCGGATTAGAACGCCATTCAACCTTAATACAAATCTTGAATGAAGGATGAAAATAATTAGATTATTCCATAAAACCTTAGTTTTTGACAATATACTGCTCTCCACAGACTAATAAATGAATAAACTAAATAAAAATAAAACTAAATCTTCATCATACCATCGCTCGTAACATTAGAGCAAATGTCCTTGCATCATACTGATTAGTCTTCATTTCAGACACAAGTTGACTAAAAGAATCTGGAAGCTTTAGATCATCTGGGATTTCCTCAGTGTTAACTTGATTAAGGATGTTGTAGAAGTCTTTAACCAGTCTCTGTTGTATCATTAACAGCACAAAGTGATCCAACTTAATTAAACAACATAAAAATATTATTGACAAAAACAAAAAGAACTATGTGAAAGAATAGGTGCATTGTAATTTGAAAAAAGAATTATTTACCCCTGAATCATCAACCCTACCAAGAAGCCTCGGTCCTAACCGTCTGCCTAAACAATCTGAATAAGAGAAGAAAAGTAGAGATTAAGAATGGCAAATCCACCATACCTAAAAGCATTATGAAGATAAAAACTGGATCGCAGTCCAAGTTACATGTAAATTCTACATGCAGATTACTAAAGGAAGCACAAAGACACTGCATCAAAGAATGACTTCATAATTTTTAAAACCCACAAATCATAGCTGAAGCCAATACAACAGAAACATTGAAAAAGCAAAAAATAATAATAAATGTAAAATTCAAAATCTAAAAGTCCAAAAATTTTCCAAAAAATTATACAAAAGTTGAAAACAGAAGAAAAATGACAGAACAATAAATAGTGTTTTCCATAAGTCTCTAATCAATCCCCAGCATCAGTGATCATCCATGTGAACAAGGAGTTGACTCGACATAGTTGAAATCAATTTTATCATTTTAGCTCAGCAATGCAAGCACCTACATTGAGCTTTCATTGGAGAAAGCTAATATGAATTCAAATATGGAAATCATAGAATGCTTAAACACACAGAAAGTTAAGATCATACCGGGACAAAACAACCCATACATTTGTTTCAAAATCATTTAGTGCCCATATCAATTGGATTATCTTATATTAAACTCAAACTCAGATTCAAAGTTGACTAAACAAATCAATCGGAAATAAACACAGTAGATTTAAAATTCAGATCTTACAACAAATTAAAATCAACACGATCATGCCCCATCAAAATCCATTAATCAAAATTCAATCTTAATCAACTCATCAAATCAAACCCAGAAACAAAATTATAAAACATTAACATAACAACAAAACGAATCAAATCAAATCAAACTAGATCCAACTCAGGAATTTAATCAAATGCTTGGTAAACAGAAAACCAAAATCAAATCAAAAGAGAAAATTGGATTATTACCGAATGAGGAGCACTTGTTGACGCCTTCAAGGGTAACAAGAGCGGTGAGAATGAAGACAAAGGGCAACAAGAAAGCAAGAATAAGAATGGTATGAAAAAGTGTCCTATAAGAGATGTGGCGAGCTGCGACCTTGATCTTCATCAAGTCAATAAATCCTCCATTGCTACTGCTGCTCGATAATATAGTGATGCTTCTCATGCTAGGCGAGAAGTGAAGCTGCATCCTCGTCTATGCAGCCTCACACCCACTCTAACACAAGACAACAATAGCCAACCCAAATAACGATGACAATAGCAGCTCCTCCTCCTCTCCTTTCCCAATCCAAAACGCCCACCCACCATCAGATCTCGACTCTCCCCCGCTTTTTCCTTTCTTGGTCTCCCTCAATTTCGGCCTTTTTCTCCAAGACCGCATTGGGTATTCACCCCCTCCCTCAAAGATTCAAACTTTAACCAATAAATCAATAGCTCTTCCCTCAATCTATCTGGGTTTTTTTTTTTCCAGATTTCCCTTGTCCCCTTTTCTTCTCTCCAATGAAATCAAATCAAGAGGGAAGAAGTTTGGTAGGAAGAAAGAGAGAGAAACTTTCGGTCCTGTGTTTCTTATTTCGTTTTTGTTTTTGTTTTCTTTTTTTGCTTTGTTATGTGGAAGCTTTCTCATTGGTGGATCCTCCTATCAATTTTCTCCTTTTTTTTCTCTTTTTTCTTTTAATTATTTCATTTAATAAAATAATTCAAAATTCAAAATAATTCTTTATTAAATTAATTACCCATTTTGATGAGTCAAAACCAAAAAACGTGTTGCGCTTGGAGAGAAAAGGGAGAGGTGGGTGATGTTTGAGTTTGACCTTGAAAAGATATGAGATTGAGATTGGGATTGAGATTTTTGAGCTAAATTTAGGCGTGTCCTAGTCCTACTCTCATTGCTATTGCTATGTTTAAGGCCCTTTTTAATCTTTGATTATGTGGATAATATTATATGTTTTAATTGCTTGTTAAGATAGATTAACCATTTCCAAATTTTTGAGTGCTTAACATGGTTATCTATTAAACACCATAGTCTTTGTCAAACTTTTAATGGAATTTGTTCACAACTATGCTAATAAGGTTAGTAGCTTACCATCATTGACCTTTCAAATTCAAATATACAACAATTTCTTGCTTCGAAATTTCATTATTAGACTTGGAAGCTTCTTAGTCTAATAGTTCTTCGAAATTTTCATTTGTTCCAATTACTTATACTTTCAATCAAATCACGTGAGTGGTCGTGAAAACTCTTACATAGATTTTTAGTGATTTCTTAACAATATTACTTATATTCAACCAATCAAGGTTTGTATATTTTCAGGGTTTTTTTTGTTTTTTGTTTTTTGCATAAAAATTGTCATGTCTCGTTGAGTTGAGGGATGCAATTTGGTTTAAAATAATAAAGAAATGTGTTCGAACTCTTGTGGATTGGAGAGTGAAAAATGATAGAAAATTAACGTGTGTATGTGTGTTGGCCAGGTCTTTGCATATTCTCATGGTCGGCACAAGAATAAACAATTGCTAGATGCTAGAGAGAATTTCAAAGACCAACTCAACTCTATATAGCCTCGATTTTATTATAATTTTCTTTCTAATTCTTTATTTTACTATCCTGTAACTATATGTAAGACCTAGAATGAGATAACTCCTTGGTCTTTTCACCAAAATTGATGCATTTAATAAACCATCACAATTATAGAATCGACAACTTGCATTTTAATTGAATTTGAGTATATTTTAAAATTAGGGTTAGGTTCAATTTTGATATTTGCTGCATATCCCAAATATTTTAAACCAAAGATTCTGCTGTAGTTACTACAAAATATTCATTCAATATCGGCTTCTGTTCACAATCAGAAATGCATTTATTGTGATTTATAGCAATTGACCAGCCAAGGACAAAATGACAATATAGAAAGTATGAGTCTCTTTTTTACAATAAAATCAATTTACATGAAATATATAAATAAATATTCTTAACATTTGAAATTTATTTTATAATTTGTGTAAAAGGGAAAAAAAGTGTATGCTTATAAAAAATTGAAGTGGCTGTAGTTACTTACATGCTGCTGCCACATGCAGTACATATAAATAAATATAACAATGAACTCAATGCTAACAACAAAAGAGGCTCATAACATGGAGCATGTGGATGCTTTAAGAGGGCATATTCATTTCATTTGTGAACCATTTTTTTTTATTTCTCTTATTAATGATTGTTAAAACCAATGTTTATCTATATTAAAAAAAAATCTCCACGAAATAAATTGTATTATCTCCTTAAAAAAAATTTAACTTTTATTACATGTCATTTAAATTGAGAGAGATAAATTAAACGAATATAACCGTATTTTATTAAAATTACTGTTTTGCTTAAATTACGATTGTCCGTTTAGAATTAGGGTAACATTATTATATCAATGGTACAATGACCTTTGATTTCTATCAAACCCCATGAAAAATCATCCTTTCTATAGCTTCAATGGCATTTGTTGTTTGTTGAAGTTAGGTACCCTCTCTGTCACTTTTCTTTTGCATATCAATTCAGGAGCCCCTCCTTGAACCTGACTTAATTAGAACATGGAGTTCTTAGGTGGAAGTTATGTGTAATTTATTAACAAAATTTCCCAAAAAAGTACCCTCATTTATTAGACATAAACAAAATTATAAAAAACTTAAAACGATTATTGCATAAAATGGAAAAATTTTCCCAACTTTAGTTATTACATTTTGTCCTTGTTCATGCCTTCACACCACACAAGCAGCATACAATTGCACTTGTCATGGTTAGGTGTATGTCGAGGCAAATGTGACACTTGTGCTAATTACTTAATATTACGTTTTCAAGAGATTTTTCAGGTTGCGTTGTCCTGGGCTGTTGATACAATCTGAGACAAGCCGTTCAACATAATGAAAACCTACAGTTTGAACCCTTTTGTACTCTCACCAAAATCCTACACTTTTGGCCTCAGATTATTGATAATCTTTCTCCCACACATGTACACTTTCTTGCAAAGCAATAAGTGATCCAATCAAAGGGTAAACAGTGAAGTTGGAAAAGCTGTAGCACATGACTTGTAGTGGGGAGTTGGATACAGTGATTTTAAAGCATTATTGATTCTTTCAAGCTTTATTCTAAAGCCAAGTTGTCAACCACCCATCACTAAATCAGGACATGGCAACAAGAGTACATTCATTTACAGATCTAACTTCCACTTACTACATGCTAGTCCTTGTCTCAATCTATTTGTTTCTCTTTAAAACTTGAGTTCCCCAGACAATTATTTGCCTGCAGAGCGTACCAGATATGATGCTAAGATTGAAAATTTCTATAATGACTGTGAAAGACAACCATTACTGTTGTTTGAGAAACAAAAAGAGAAGGGAAATTTTGGTGATTTAACAGGCTTTTCTCACTATCATGATGACCTAACTCTATAAATACACATGAAAATGATGTTAGAAACATAAGAAAATTATCAAACCTCACACAAAAAAATAAAAAAATAAAAAAAAAATTAATGGAGACAAGCCAAACCCAGCAGCCAATCAAGTTGGCTATCTCAGCCTGTTTAAGCTGTCACATCATTAGACATTCCTAATAAATAGAGTAAGGAGATATTTCTGAGCGTATTCTTACAAAATATCGTTGATGCAAGTAAAACTTTACCGACAGAATGAAATCAATTTGAAAATATCATCTAGTATCAACAATATACTTTGCAAAAGAAAGTGTAACAATTGCACCTTCCAAATCAACTTTCACACAAGTCAATGGTTCTCGCTCAAGGTAGACGTTACACCTGCAGCAGTATCATAAGTCATCCAATGGATAGACCGTGGGGTCAGTGGCGGAGGCTCAAAGACGGTAGCAGAGTTATCAGAGTCAGAAGTCAGTCAACCATATAGTAAGTGATGGGGATATTAACTCTCAGCCCCCCATTAAATTTTTTTGTCAAACTTAACATCCCACTGAATTGAAACTAACACAGACCCCCCAACACTGTAGCACCGTTAGTTATTTTTAACGGTACTACAGTAAAATTCATGCTAAATATCCTAAACACCCCCTGATATATTCAAATTAACAAACTCATCCCTTGATTATAAAATAATATAAA
>JANKKB010029108.1:0-19861 GCA_026225775.1 Bursera palmeri | reverse complement strand
CCGGTAGAGAGAGTGAATCGTGTGGGTCACTCACCGTTCGCCTAAAGTTCACCGGAAGGGAGAGTAAACCGGGTGGGTATGGGTGTTTTGGAAGAAGAAAGAAGAAGAAGAAGTTACTGCTGTCGAGTTCAAATGAGAATGAGAGGTGTCGTGTTTGTTTATACAAAAGTCAGGGTATTTTTTGGGAGTTCAAGTGAAAAGGGGTATGTGCTTGAAGTTATCAGGGGTCTAGCTACTTTAACAATCGGTTTCCTAAATTTTGCATGTTTCATAAAATTTCCAAAACACTTTTCTTTTAGTTTTTCCTAAATTACTTTGATCCCCAAAAATTTATTTGTTGTTACCTAGATTATTAAAAAAAAACATAAATACCCTCTTTCTTCTCCAAATTTCTTTTTTATTATTTCATAAAATTAAAAATTAAAATAAATTAAATATTATAAAATAATACATATCATAAATATGATATAATAAATATATAAAAATTAAAATAATAAATACTAATATATTTAACCCATTCATACATCATCTTTAAAATACAAACTTTATACCGCTAATATTGCTCTATGTTAAAATCCACCATTGCAGCCACAAAACTACTCCTAACTTCCATCACAACCTTCAGATTGTAAACCCGACCCAGTCGCCAGTCGCCACCCACCAGAGCGAACCGCCACAACCCCAGCTTCAAAACACCGAAATTCCAAGTAGTCTCCAATTCGCTGCGCATTTTGGACTAGAAACCACACCTTGCTTGTTACTGCCATTAAAGCTTCTTTTTTGGCGTTTGATTTTGACGGAACGAGAAACTTCCGGTCTTTTGGGATTGTTTGGGTTTAAAGAAATTGGGGGGATAAATAGAAATATTAAAAAAAGGAAAGTATTGGAGCCGATATTCAAACAGATTGTAGTTCTTGAAGAACTTGAAGCTTAATTGATATATATATGGTTCATGGTTGCTAGAATTCGAATTTTTTTCTTGATTTATGTTTAAGTGAAAGTTTTAATTTGTGGCTGGGTTTCATGGCGGATGGCGCTAGTCGTTGTATAATGTGTTTGATTTTGATTGTATTTTGGGTTTTGAAGAGTTTGATTTGGATTTTGGATTTAAGTTGTTTGATTTTGGGAAAAAAAAAAAAAAAATTGAAAACCAAAACCATGCACCTATCAGTTTACAATCTCAATTGGACAACCACCCATCTAGAAAAGATGTGAAGAAGAATCTCGCCACGAAAAAGAAGAAGAATGGTTAAAATGATATTTTATCAATTAATTTAAATGAATTTTAATGCAAATGGAAGTTAAGCTTTTAGGTTGTAGTGTTAGTTTAAAAAAAACTGGATGGAAAGTATTTTCGGCAAATTTATATGGGGATTCACTACCCCGCTTATTCATTAAAGAATTTAAAAGGGTGACGAGTAGTTTGCCACTTTGAAGATATAAATTACAAGTCATTTTTGCTTATACACACCACGGGAAACACGAAACTTATGACAACATTATGCTACTAATTTAAAGTGTTTACATCACATAACAAGTGGCACATCACATAACAACTGCGAAGCTGAAGAAATATTACCCCTTTGAATCAAATGATGGATATGCCAAAAGTAATATGAACAAGTTTCTCAACTGTCAAAATTGATTTGTAGTACCAGTTGCTCAAAAATTTTGAGGAATATGCTACACGCAGGGTAGGTTTTCAGAAACACTAACTAATACCATTCACAAAACCCTTTTTCCAAGGCTTAAGCTTAATTTCTCATGTCATCATTTCTTCATAAGTTAGAAATCTTCTTTAGCTTCTTGCTGGTCATCTTTGGAAGCACTGTTTCCGATCTGTGGTCGTTTCAAAGCTGATAAACAAAGAAAGTGGAATAAAATTTAGCATTGGCTGCAATTTACCGGATAGAGAAAGCAAGATCACTTTTTAGGATAATAAATAACAATAGCACCAGATTGATTGCACATTGACCATCAATACATGAATGCACATGCACACACCCACGCCTTCCCATATGCACAAACGCTGCATACAAATCCCCCATCCTTACCACACACAATACGCATACTTTATAAATGATCAGACAAATCGCCTCCTCCCCTATGTCACTAACCCTATAACATAAGATCAACAAAAGCAAACGACTCCACTAGCATTCCACATCAATTAATTGATGAGTAAACATCATCCTATACCTTGTCAAGCTATAAGATACTTCCATCATAAAAAAGAGACAATGCATTACAAGCTTACGGTAAAAATTAGAGGTAAAGAGGAGAGCACACCAATTTGAAACCATGAATTACTGTTCATGACAAAAAGAAGTCTGACAATTTTAAGCAGTTATACAAGAGATGAACATATAATCAACACAGAAACACAAGGAGCGCAAAAGAGCAGCTAAGATAAAAGTCATATGTCAAACTAAAATACTCACATTTAATAGATGATCCCGCAAGACAAGTTAGCCTTGAATTTGTTTTAGCCTCAGCTAAAGGAATTGGATTCTCCTTACTAGCCATGCGAACATCCCAGACACGTATAATCCCATCAGATGATGCTGATGCCACTAGATGTGGATCATCATTATCATCTCCACCATCATTCTTTGTGAGCACAACAATACCTTTTACACGGGCAGAATGGGCACCTTCAATGCAATATGCTACCTTCCCACTGTTCGTGTCCCAAGCTGTAATATTCCGGTCCTCACCACCAGTAAATAGAACTCCATTCTGTCAAAATTATGAACAAAGTTCAGGAACTGAGAGCAAAAAAAAGGCATAACAAGTAAGCAGAAATCTGATTCAGCAACAAAAAGAAATAATACTATGAACTACATGGAAGCTATGCTATGATCCTAGTTGTTGATACATCTGAGTTTTGCAGTTAATAATCTTCTCCTAAATGGTAAACACATCGAACTTGAAGATGATTACAAGTATAAAAAGAGTTGTTCAATTTTAAGCCAAACGTAATCTTGTCTTTCAATAGAGAAACTCCTTTCTAAATTGCATCAGCTTAAAAAACTGAACCTGCAAATAAAAATATCCTATATATGATGAAACAATAATATTAGAAGAACTTGTAAGAATTTAATAAACTTCAATCAAAACCACCATTAACCTGTTGGCTTTGCAAACTCAGCCCAACCTTACAATATTTAGGGTAAAAGGCCAAATATTAATGCACTACTTAACCGCACTAAAACTTAAATTTAGCACTCAACTTCCTCTGTTTCATATCAATCAACATTCAAAGTAAATGTACAACAATTAGCAAATTGAAAACAAGAAAACAAATCACTATAACGGTAATCACAACCCAAAATCAACAAATTAAAAACAAACCTCTCCAGGCGCCGCACAAAGGACCCTTTTATTTCCCTCTAATTCACACAGCAATTTTGCATCCTCAGCCTGATGAACCCCAACTTTCTCCTCTGTAACCATAAAAAACTTCTCTCCACTCAAATCAAACTTAATCAAGCTGGCTTCTTTCCCCAATTTATGATAAAAACTCCTTCTCCCTCTCACCAAATTGACCATAGCCAAGCACTCGTCTCTACCAACGGTCAATGCAAGCTTCCCAGATGGATGGACAGCCAAGTCATTGATTCCCTTCTTGTGGGCCTTAACAGACTTCAAAAGCACAAAAGGGTCGGCATCAAAAATGGAGAGAAAACCATCAGCGGAGGTTGAGAGGAGGTTGCGGGGGAAAGAGAGGTTTTGGGGAGTGTAGAAGGCAAGAGATGTAACGGAGGAAGAGTGATGGTGAGGGAGGGCACCGAGGGATGCCGAAGAGGAGAGGTCATAGAGATGGATGGTGTCGTCGCTGGAACCAGAGGCGGCGGCGGTGCCAGAAACGGCGACGGTGGTGATTGGAGCGAGGTGGGAAGGGTAGGAGAAGAGCCGGGATAGGGTTAGGGTTGAGGAAGATGAGTTTTTTAAGGGCTTAAGTTTATAGCCCCAGATGAATTTCTCGTAGGAACCTGCTATTAGACTCATGCTGACTGATGATGGGTTCGAGTTTTCTTTCTCTTCTCTTCTCTGTATCGAGTTACAGAAAACTGAGAGGTTTTGTTAGGGTTTAATTGTTGTTGTAGATGATGTCATGTGACCAAAATACCACTTGGGGACCTCCCTTTTTCCTAAACAAATGTTTATTTTTATCATTATTTTTGCTTTTAGGTACCCAGGTAAAAAGGAATTAAGGGGTGTGCAAAAAATTCCCCACATCTAATACAAATTCTGAATGCAAATTAGTTGTGTTTCCTTGGGATAAATATTAAACACCTCCAAGATTTAATCTAAATAACAAATTCACTCTTATTATTTATAAAGTAACATATACATCCTCAGAATTAGAAAATATAGAGATCTTGACACATGAAAATGGGTCTTAATATTACTCAAAATATCAAAATAAAGATTTTTATGTTATTTTATAAATAATAGGAGTGAATAAAAGTTAGACTAAACATTAAGGATGTCTATGTATTTACCCGTGTTTCCTTCAGATGTTTTTCCAACTCGATCACCGTTTGATCTGTGATCATTTTATAAACCATCTTCCATTAGCGAGTCCTAATCTTTTATCTACTAATCTTATAGAAAATAATTTCTCTGTCCGCATCTCAATATTTTTCTTTTTCAAACAAACTGGATCCCTACCAAGCATGAAGAAAATCAACGTTTAGGAGCTTTCTGAACTCCTGTCTTGCTTTCCTTGATTTCCAACTCTAGTATTCCTAGTATTAAATGTATATCATCAGCTTTTGGATGAGATCGATCAGCTACACGAAATTCATGAACTCGTTTTCCTATCTCAATCAAGCTACAGCCAGGGGTTTTCTTTAATCCTCTATCCCTGAGAAAAGTTCTCATTTTTGCAACTCCATCCCACTTTCCTGCTGCAGCATATATGTTTGAGAGCAGTACATAGTTTCCAGCATTTTTGGGTTCCATACTTATAAGCTTCTCAGCAGTGAACTCTGCTAGCTTGGTCTCAGAATGCATCTTACAGGCACTCAACAAGGGGCCCAATACCCGAGCATCCGGCCTGAAAGGCATACTCTTTACGATTTCTTTAGCTTCATTGATATGTCCAGCACGTCCTAGTAAATTCACCATGGAAGCGTAGTGTTCGTGGCTGGGTTCATAGCCATAGGATTCCTTCATCTCTTTAAAAACTCCTCGCCCTTCTTCAACAAGACCTGAGTTCACACAAGCTGTCAATAGTCCTAGAAATGTTACTAAATCTGGTCTCAGATTTGATTGCTTCATCTTAATGTACAACTTGAAACATTGACACCAGTCTCCATGCTTAGCATATGCGCTAATCATAGAGTTCCATGTGATTATATCTCTAGAATCCATTTTCTCTTCATCAAAAAGTTTCCCTGCCATCTCTATGCATCCACATTTTGAATAGCTGATGAGAATCGCTGTATTAACAGAAGACAGTGAATTCAAGCCGCTTTTCATTGAATACCCATGTAGGTATTTTACTTGTTCTAATGCTCCTATATTGATACAAGCAGGCAAGACGTTAATAACTGTTATAAAATCAACTTTAATTCCATCCAACCTCATATTGGAGAACAGAGTCAAAGCTTCAAGAGATTGTTCATGTGTTACATATCCCTTAATCATTGAACTCCATGACACCACAGTCTTGTTCTTCACCAGGTCAAAAATCTTTCGCGCATAACTTAAACAATCACACTGACAGTACATGTCAATAAGAGAATTATGAACTGAAACTTGATAATCTGCACCATTTCTCAACACATGAGCATGTATTTGCTTGCCCCAAAAGATAGATTTCAAACGTGCAATCGAAGAAACTGCAGCAATTGCAGTAAACAAATCAGCTCTCACCCCTGATCGCCCCATACACATTACCAATTCCAAAGATTCTTTCAGACAATGATTTCGAGAATATGCAAATATCATTATATTCCACACAGCACAGTCCTTCTCTGGCATTTTCTCAAACAACAATCTCGCATCCTCTAAGCTTCCCAGTTTCGAGTACATTGACAACAATGCTGTATTCACACACAAATCTCTACAAAAATCACCCACGACCGCCACACAATGAACAGCCCTGCCTGCCTCTAACGATTTCAACCCAACACTTGACCTCAGCAAGTTAATTAAAGTGGTTGAATCAGGTTCAAGACTCTCCATTTTCATCAACTTAAAAAGCTGAAAGCTTTCTTCCAATTTTCCATTCTGATAAGCCTCACAAATCAAAGAATTCCAATAATTCCCCAAATCTTCAACTTCTTGCTTATTCTCAAAACCACCCCTATACTTCATATAAAACTCCATCAAAGCACTACCCACGGCATCAAATGAATCAAAACCCAATTTCACAACGTGTCCATGAATCTTCCTCCCATTTGCAACATCCAGCAAACAACAACATGACCTGAAGACAACAGGGTAAGCATCTTCATCTGGGTACAACAACTCCATGGCCATTTCATAGTACACCAAAAGAGCCCTCTCATGCTCTCCAAACTTTGACAGAGTTTTCAAGATGGTGCCGTAAAGAGGCGCATTTGGGTGAGTTATAGAGTTGAAGACTTGGTGAGAGAGATTGGGAAGGCCGAGATTGGCATAAGAGTCGATGAGTTTGGAGGAGAGAGTAAGGTTTTGGTGGAGACCATGGAGGATGTATCTTGCATGGATTTGTTTGAGATGGTGAGGGTTTTTGCAGAGGTTTAAGAGGGAAGAAGAGAAGCTGGTGGTGAAGGGCCTTGTTTGGTTGGCGGGAAAGTGATGGAAACTAAGTGCGAAAATTGGCTTAATGACATGTCTTGACTGAGAAGTGCAGACCATGACAAGCTGCGGAGGCTTGGAAGCATTGGGAAATAGTGACCTCACCATATTATTATAAATTCACTCACTTCGGTTTTGGGAAATAATATAAAATTTATAAATTCTACTTTTCAAAAATAATAGATTTCTTATTTATTATTTTTTTTGGGACCTATATAATTCATCTTACCATAAATTTCTCAACACAAATCGGTTAAGCCTCCATCACTGACCTTAATGTTTTATTTATTACTACATATACTATTAAAATAATAAATTATAAACAAATATATTTTGAATTAATATTATATATCCAAATTTATGTTTGAATAAGTTGGCTGTGTTGTTCTACATTTTAAAGTACAAATTTTATTATTTTAATATTAAGTAATATTATATACACAACTTAATTATTTAATCTCATCTACCTACAATAATAAATATGACATAATTTTATGTGATGCTAAAAATATATCATTAAAAAAAACAAAAATTATAATAGTATGACATTCAATAATATTAATAAGAATAATTATATAAGTTAGCTATATATATATNNNAATAATTATATAATTTAGCTATATATATATATATATATATATATATATATATATATAGTATTATTGTTTAGATATTTGATGAAATATCTTTTTTAAATTTTTATATGTAATTAACAATAGAAAATATAATCAATTATTAATATTTCTTTAGATAAAATAATTAATTTAAAATTACCTTAACATGTTGCTAGACATGAAAATATAAAAAATTTATATAAAATATTGAGAGTGTTCAGTTTGAAACCAACTAATCCAATTCTAAATTGGATTATTAAATTTTTAATCCAGTCCAATCGAAATTGTAAATAAAATATGATTCGATCCGATATATGGAAAATAAAATCCGATGCAATTCAATTTAACTTAAAATATATTAAAATCAAATGTAATCTAATCCAAAAATATTTCATCATTTATACAACTACATATCATAATGATAAGTAACATAAAATTTGATAAATAAAAAAATAAAAAATTAATTAAATGATAAATATTTTAATTAAATATATAAAATCTTCTTTTTTTAATTTAAATTGAATTAGGTCGATTTTAGTGAATTAACATCAAGAAAATCAATGTCCAATCTAATTACATTACATTCCAAAATCCTATCCACGACTTGAGAGTAGTGAGCACGGAGGAACAGAGGTTTTTCCGTTATCAATAGAAAAAAAGGGGGAAATAATAATAACCCCCAATTAAATTTGAAGAAAATATTTAACCCCAAACTTTTATTAAATTAATATTTACCCCCCAAATATCCCTAAAAAACTAACACTTACCCCCAAATATTTGGGGGGTAAGTGTTAATTTTGAGAAAATAGTGATAATTTTTTAAGAGATAAGTGTTAGTTTAAAAAAAATGTGGGGTTAAGTGTTTCCTTGAAATCTAATTGGGGGGTCAGAGAAATTCCCCATAGAAAAAAGCATCAAGTTTTTTCTGCCTGAGATAGTCTCACACATGCACACAAAGCCAGGCACAGATTCCAATTTTCTCTCTATAAGCAATCCAATCAACAAAATACCTAAATTAAATTGAACTATTCCTTCCTCTTCTATCTTCGAATCTCACCGCATTCAAAGGTAAATTTTCGCCGCATTCGGACTTCAATCCCATTTTCTCTTCGATTTTGATTCTTCTTTTTAGTTGATTTTATTTTCCGTTGCTCTTGTAGCTGCTCATACTTGTGGATATCGTTATCTGCTTTCTATAAGTTCTGCACCTGTTGTTAATCCCGGTACGATTCTGTTTCTTTGTTCGATTGCCGACGTAATTTAGAACTGAAACTGCGAATTTCTTTGATTTTTCGTTACTCTTTTGAGCTCTATACTTGCTTGTTTAGAAAATATTCACGATAGTTATTGGGATTCGTGCTGAACTTTTATGCTTTGTTTGATTACTTAGAAATGTTTGCGGCGAGAATAAGTCAACACTATGTTTAAATGGACGGAAATAAATGAAAGAAGCGAAAATCATCTGCTTACTCTTTTGGGAGTTTAGGTGGCAAAAAGTATTGGATTTCATGTTCTTGTCTTTTTAATTTTCCTTGAGGTATATCAGCGGCTGGACGCAAGATTAGGATAGATTTTAAAATACAAATTAGTCAGTCTGATTTTGGATTTAATTGGCAAAATATAAATGAAAAGAGTTTGCATTTCCCTGCAGAGTGTATGTATCTGGTGATATCCTTCTGGAACTATAACTTGGACGCAAGCGGTTCTCATAAAGGACCAGGGTATATTTGGAGTGGCATAGCTGAAACTTGTAATAAATGGATGGGGATGGAGTGAGAGAAGCGCTGCAGAGGCCCCCGACCCCCCTCGAAAATGGTACAGAAGCTCAAAATTTTCTCATATGTTCAAGCTGATCAAAAAGTGATACATTTTAGTCATTGCTACCTTTAGTTCATGAAGGACTGTGGTGCTTCCACTTTTATTAACAAAAGAATTTAAGCTAAGATTATATAAATACATTCATAAAAGCACACATATTTGAATTAATACACATTTCTTTTGCCTCATATTGTAGAGATTCCAAAATTTAGATTGTGCTCATTTATTTTCTAATAATTTTTTTTTAAAAAAAAAAAAAAGAAGAAACAAGTGAAAAGTGATAGGCATTAATAAGTTATAACAGTAGTTATAGAGTGAGTGCAACAAGATTATGGAAATTAAGAAGCAGTTTTTGGATTGGTTCTGCAAAAGCCATTGAATGAGAAATGATTTCATCTCGTTTTGGCCCATGCCAAGTAGAAATTAGTGAAAAGAGTGAATCCACTTAATAATTGACCAAAAAAAAAAATTGTCAGCACTTTCCGGGATAAACAGAAGTTCTAAACAAGATGCTGATGGTATCTTAGATAAATGCTTAACTTAACTTACTTTGATGCAATGAATAATTAATATATCTTGTGCTTTTTTTCGTCTACTGAATGATGTTAAATTGCTGCAATTTGATAGTTTCTGTATCACACATATTCTCCTAATTTAATAAAAAATGGAACATGCTAATGAAATTATGCTCACCTATCTTGTTAAGATTGATCTTTAGGTTATGCTTATCCAAGTTGTTGTGTAGTTCTGGTACATATAGGTCTTATTATGGTTGTTTTGCAGTTTTTCAAAAGTTTAAACAGCAGGATCTCCCAGCTTGTAAACCTGTATTGACCCCAGCATGGGTGAGTGTTCCAAAACACTATTATTCATATCTGGATCTTTTTTTTTCTGTTCCATTGTGTTATTTTTGTGTGTGTGTGTGTATTGTCAGTTATTACTCATTCTTGTACTTTGTGATGCTGATATCTTGTCTCCAGGTTATTACTACATTTTTATTGATGGGTTTCATTTTTATTCCTATCGGGCTTGTGACTCTTCGGGCTTCACGCAGTGTAAGTATATTCTTTATCTGTTTTTGCCATATAATTCAGTGCTCATGTATTTTTGTTGTGCATATTCCGTTAAATTATGTTTGATTGGTAGGTTATTGAAATTGTGGACCGATATGATGCGGAATGTGTACCTGAGGTATTCAAAAGCAATAAACTGTCATACATCAAAAACAGTTCAATACCGAAAAACTGTTCTCGGTTTTTGAAGGTTAATTTTTTCTGGCTTCATTTTCAATATGAAAGTTGTTGGGATATTTTGAATCCCCTTTTTAATTATTATTCATAGAGGT
Organism: Bursera palmeri; assembly: GCA_026225775.1. Taxonomy (NCBI): domain Eukaryota; kingdom Viridiplantae; phylum Streptophyta; class Magnoliopsida; order Sapindales; family Burseraceae; genus Bursera; species Bursera palmeri. The sequence continues at coordinate 9,289 of JANKKB010029108.1, read as the reverse complement.
TTCAGTGGCTCTCCATGAGGGTTTAAGGGTTGAGAAAATTGCATTTCACTGTCCTAAGTCCCTCGACTATCTTAATTATTTTGGTACTGCAATCATAAATAATCTAATTTGATAGATTGGCAAGGCACTTAGAATGTCTAAACAGAACATCTGTTTCCTTTCCTTTCTATGTTGTTGTTGTTCACATGTGTTAATTTTGCTTTCATAACTTGCCTTTTAGGTTGACAAATATATGAAAGCTCCAATTTACATCTACTATCAACTTGATAACTACTATCAAAATCACCGGAGGTAAGCTTTTCTGACTTTAAGTTTCATATGTAGTGATGGACTCGCTCCTCAAGTTTGATGACTCCAGTATCTGCAAAATTTTGTTAAGTTTCTTGCTTTGTCTACAGAAATCCAAATTCCAATGTTTTTGTTTTCTATCTCTGCATTCTTTCATTCTGACTCCCCCGTGTTTCCTAGGTATGTAAAAAGTAGAAGTGATCAGCAGCTCTTACATGGATTGAATTACAACAAGACAAGTTCCTGTCAACCTGTAGAGTCCAACCATGGTCTACCAATTGTCCCTTGTGGGTTGATAGCATGGAGTTTGTTTAATGATACGTTCAAATTTATTCGTGAGAGAAGAGAATTGATGGTCAACCGAAAGAATATTGCATGGAAAAGTGACCGTGATCACAAATTTGGAAAACATGTACACCCGTTCAATTTCCAAAATGGGACCTTTCTGGGTGGTGGAAAACTAGATCCAAGAATTCCTGTAAGTTGTACTGTTAAGTTTTAAGTACACTACTTTTTTGCTCATTCTTGTTTATTCTTCATTCATGAACATCATAAAATGTACTTATAAATTTAACTAACCACTTCTAAACTTACTGAGTGATCATAAATCTTAAAAGCTTAACCGATTGAAAGAAGCCAGTAGCAGGATTTAAACTTTAACATGTTCGCTGATGTGCATGGTCAATCTAATCAACTATGTTAGAAATGTGGATCATTACACACAAATACAGATATGGAGCCAACTAACATTATGTTATAACTTGATAGAATAGTAATTTCAAGGATTCAAACACAGGGCCTCTTGGTGAAATATATTCTAATACCATCTTAAGTAAAGCATTAATCCCAAAATCTTAAGCTGATAGAAAAGAACCCAAAGTAATAGTTAAAACTATAACAGTACTAATAAATCATTTTCTTTTGTTTTACGTTGCCCTTATAATCTTGTACACAGAAATCACAAGCTATACTAGAACAAAGTTTGGCTTGTATTGTCAAATTCAAGAGTAAATTTAAAAAAAAAAAAATCAGAAAGATTTCTGTTGTTTTATTGTTTTGTGGGACTATGAATATTACCATGATGCAGAAATTGTGAAATAGGAAGTATAATGATAATAAACTTTTCTCATCGTTCTGTACAAAGTTTGTGACAGAGTAGTATTGCAATTAAAGGATGTTGAACCAATTACTTGAGGCCACTGATTTATATGTCCTTTTAGGTTAAAGACATATGCTGATGCCAGATAAGATCTATAATCTGGATTTAAAAATTAAATAACTTTCCTTCCCATACCCATCAGTCCCCATAACTCCAGTAGTTTGCAAGATAGATGTAATAGATACAGAGCAGTAACTGCATTGCTGATACAACAACGACTTTCATCAATTATCTATTTATCTAAAGCTTGATCTCTCAAATGTGATTTCATTTAATTCTCGCTCCTTTGGCCTTTGGTGGCCGCACTGGATTAAATTAATTAGCTAAGAGACCAAGAGGATCTTATTGTATGGATGCGTACTGCTGCTCTCCCTAGCTTCAGAAAAATGTATGGAAGAATTGAAGAGGATCTGGACGCAGGTGATGTGGTAGAAGTCCGCCTGATGAACAACTACAACACTTACAGTTTTGGCGGGAAAAAGAAACTTGTTCTTTCAACATTGAGCTGGTTGGGTGGAAAGAATGACTTCCTTGGTGCTGCCTATGTCTTTATTGGTTGCTCATCTATAATCATTTCCATTGTCTTTTTGTTGCTTCATTTGAAGAATTCCAGCACCGGGTAATACATCTGACAAACTTTGTGAATTTTCTGCATATACTTCCTCTATTGCAGCAAAAGCACAGAAAGCATAACTTCATTTATAAACGGTTCTTCTGCATTGTTCAATGTTATTTCTAGAATGCCATTCATTACTTCTTAGTGTCTATTTTATTGGGTGATATATTTCTCGGACTGCATTAATATACCAATCATCTTTGCCAGCCTGTGCTAATCATACGTACTGGAATTACTTATCTAAGCATTTCACAGTCTCCACTTCCCTACTTTTGGTTGCCTTAAAAATATTAAATTTTCATTTATCAAATGACGGAAGCAGGAGTAATTTTCCTTAATTGTTTATACTTTTGCCATTTAGAATTATCTTCAGTTTCTGACCTAAATGGGATCACTTACATATTTCTGAGAAACAAAGTGGCTGGCCTGTTATGCATAATATAAGGTGCATATTCTGTGCATTCATTATGAAGCTGTTATATGCAGGTCAGAATATGTGTATCTATCATATGCTTATTGTCAGGCTTGTTCCTTGAAACTTACAATTTCTAAAGAGAATTGACTTTCCCAATATTGTGCTTTTGTTGATGAAAACCTCATCATGATCATTATTCATGAGTGTCCTAGAGCCTACCCGTCTATGTCTGTCTGTTTCTTTTGGGATGAATTATTCTGCATTTTAGCAAAAGCTGAGACTCTGTTAATAAATCAGTCATCTATTAGGTATTGGTGCTACAATATGGTACTTATCTGATGTGTTCTTTCTATTTGCAGAGCTTATGGTGAGATGGCTTATTTGTCGTGGAACCGGATTAGCATTTCTGGCTAAATTTGGCTTTTGAAATTCCAGGTTAATTGTACAAGGTCGTGAAATACCTCACCTATAGATGTGAATTTTCAACTTTTCATTGATTTGAGATTTGAGAATGCAAAGGGACTTTGGGTTTTCTTTCATGAATTATTTGTTAGAGGAAAACTATATTTGTATCGTTAACGTACCAGCCCCGTTTATTAGAATACATTTACAAGCAATACCAAGTCATACCATGTTCAAAAAAGCTGATGTTGAATATTTGATTTTGTTTGGACAGATTGATATTTGATTCCTCAGTGGAGACGAAGAGCCTCTGCTTCCATATGATTTGCATGTTTCTGGTGTAATGAAGATATAGAAATTTTATTTATTTATTGAGTTGCCACACAATAGATACAAAGATCCAATACCCTGTGAAGCTCCATTAAAAGATGCTCTTGCCCAGCTTGCTTCTTGAACCCTTAGTGTATATGGAAAGGTGTCTTAACAGATATTCAATTAGTTTAACAGTTGAAACTTTAGCAGTTTGTAATTCATAGACGTCGTCAAAACTTCAAAAGTATCTTCTTATGTATTTGAATTTCACTTTATTCTCTGTCTAACGAGTTACTCTAACAATTAATGGAGAGAAATTTACCTTTTCTTGTATTTGGTATCTGAAGTTGGCTCTAGTCTTACCTTCTGTTGACAATTAAAAACACCCAATAAAACGCTTTTGCTCCTGTTGCACGATTAAAATTACTAATCAAAATTGAAGATTGATGCATACCTGATGAAAATTTAGTATATAGTTTCCAGTTGTTTATACATATTTAATATTTACGCCGATTCCAACAAAAAGATATATATATATGAAATCTGAGAGTGTTGTCAAGAGTCAAATACTATTCTCCTCAGATTGATCAATGTTTATGTAAAGGCCAAAAAGAAAAGAAAAAAAAATCTATAAGTAAGTATAAAACATGTTGATTATATTATTGAATGTTACAGAACGTGTCTATACAAGAACAGATAAGAGACAATGAAGACAGCAAGAGGGATAAGAAACAAGATCTTAAAGTTCTGGCCAACAGGTTCAATGCCTTCAAGTCGTTCTTCAACAATGGTCTCCAGTCTAGGAGACCTTGAAGATTTCTGGTGTGATACCAAAAGGGTTGGTGCTACTTCACCCCAGTTGTTCATGTACTTGTTCACGTTCTTCACCATTCCTTTTCGAGTGGAGCTTGCAACGACCCCTTTTTACCTTCTTGTAGAGAAAGCAATGTATTTACTGATGCTTTGATTGCTGGAGAGGCCATGTGTGAGTTATAGCTTATATAGAGAGAGTTCAGTGGGCAATTGAGGCAAAAATAGCAAGATAGGTTGTCAACAAACACACTAAAACAGACCAACGAAGGGTTCATATAATGACACCTCAGAATCGTTCGAAATTGTCTGTAAAAAAGTTGAATTTTACGTGTGAAGGAATATGATAAATTTAGAAAAATAAAATTAATTTTAACTTTCCATTTTCCAAAAAAAAAAAAAAGTTAGTAAGTGCCGAGAAATGCTAAGGCCAGATCTTAACTAAACTGTGTTGAATTTAGAAAATACTGGTAATCCAAAATAAATTTAGTCAAATTTTGTTTAAAAAATAATGTGAAGAAAAATATCAGGCAATTCTTGAAAAGGAAAATTAGTTATTTTGTTGAAACAAATTGGAACTGTGGATGGATTACTGGTTTAAATGATTTGTTTTCTCTGTTTTTGAGCATTCTGTTTTATACAATTTTTTTTTAATTAAAAAAAAACAATTATTATTTTTAAGACCCCTTTAGCTTAATTGCCTTAACTCAAAACTTCCTATGTTTTTAGAAATAATCTGTTGTATGGAATGACAGAAGTTTTATTTTTCTGCTTCTAGAGCATCAATTTTGCCCCTTATTTTTTCTCCTGCTAAAAAATAATAGATGTGAAAATTAGAAAAATTAATTTGGCCCCAACATTTTATATTTTCCTGAATGAAGCTATCTGTAAAAGGTGTTAAAATCTCAAGGCAGTAACATTATTTGCCTTTTTGACAATTGTTGAATCAACACATTAAACAACACATATCATGCCAATCTAATAGTAATTATGCACAAATATATATATCCAAGATAAGATTAATCAAAATTTTTTCTTTTCATTGATACTAGGATTTTTAATAATAATCAGTAACATGAACTCAACTAGATTGAAACTAACTTTGCGGGATGCAAAATTTTGTCCGAATGTACGTAAACCATGCAAGATTTGATTATTTCAAGGATTAGATCAGATTCTCAAGCCATGATAGAACCCAGATAGAGGCTTCCCCACTTGAAAGGAACATGTAGCCATGAAGGAAGCTGATGATGAAGAACTTTGGCATGTATCCAAGCCATCTAGTACTTCCTCAGTTTCTTCCTCATAAATTGTCTCCAGGGTTACTTGAATACGCAGCCTGGAAACAAGAAGAAAAGGAGGTGGTGCCACTGCAGAGAACGGAGCCAGCAGTGGTGTAGTCCCTGTGCTGCCAAGGCAGAGGGTTGGTTGCTGAGGCGGAGTAGTGACTGAGAGAAGAGATGGAGTAGCTTCACAAGTAGTGCCAGCCATTTATGAGATATATCAGACCAGGTAAAGCTTGGTTAGTCCATCTAGCATGCCCTCGTTTGGTTTTTATATAGATTGTATTAACACGAATATTCGTAGCTTTTCCATATAATGACCATAATGCCATCCAATATTGACAGGGCTCCAGTTTTTATCCTTCTAAGATATAACAATTGTATCACATTATTTATCTACACGTTAGGTCATAATTTTATAAAGTATGATCATATTTCCAATGTTAGGATATATAAAATTTTCATCACATCAATTTATTAGTTTGTGTATGAACTAACTAACGAGTATAAAATTACTACCGATTATAATTTTATTTTATTTCTTTCAACATAAGGTCCAGTCTTATTATATATCCTGGTTATGGCTGTTGGTTGCCTTTACAAGCTGCAATCACCAATTACGGCTGCTGGGGGCTCCTCTTAAATTTTGGCAAGTGCAGGCTAGCCAAAGAGAAGGAATGACGGGGACAGAGAGGGGAGGTAAGGGAGTCGAAGTTGAAAGCGCGTTGGCAATGTAAAGAAAAGTTGCATGACTTGCTTTTAGACTTAAATGCAGGATTTGGAACTATGCATGGTTTTTCTTTCGACAGGGTCAATTTCGATGCTGGAGAGGCGGCTCCACTCTTCCAGAAACAAGAAAGAAAATGTTATTGATTAACTTTCTGCACGCCACCTTTTCAGGCTGACCATAAAAGTAGTGCAGGAAAGAGTTCTTATCCTAATCCTACATTTGAGCATGCAAACTCGGTTTCCCTATTTCAAGGGCAAATGACAATAACTCAAACAGCAGAAAATGTTGACATTAATAATGATTAAGAAATTTCCTAGAATCATCCTTTCTGAGTATGCCTCTTATAATGCGACGTAATGTCATAAAATTTTAGTCATAACTACGTTGATGGAATTGAAAAGGGAGTATTTGAAAAGTCTCTGTCCCTAATGGGCATGGGCCAGTAGCATCGACTTTGTAACAATAAGATCAAACCTAAGCTCTTAAATTCAAAAAGCTAAAAAGAATACATATAGCTTTCTTTAACTTATTATATTTGGTATAACCTTTTGCATGCGGCATATTTGATGTGTGTTTCCCTTACAGCGATGGTCAGCTGCCACCATACGATTACGATCAGGGCTCAGCTGAGAATAATATGGTTGTGCTTGGGAGAATTAAAATACATATGGAGATGGCGGTGGAAGACATTATTGTGTTTGTTTAAAAGTACCACTTCTGAGACCATATAAGCACTTTCGTCTTTATCAAATTAATTATTCTGATTAGCTCTAGGATTTTCCCTATTCTTTTTCTCGCCGATATAAATAGATATTTTACAAATTTCTTTCCTTCACAAAATTATAGGTAGGAGCCTTCGCCACAATTTGATGAAGCATGCATGCTGTAAATTTAGTTTCTGTCAAGTCACTATAACTATTTTTTCTCTAAAAAATTCTGGTGAGACTACAGGCAGCATCATGATCTATTAATTAGAGAGTTGAAGTAGGAGATGCATGTGACAACTATAAATTATCTCGTCCGCCTTCTTTTCACGTAATAATTAAAACTTATTAATTTTTAAACCGAAATCAACCCCTCAAATCCAATTCCATAAATCCAAACGAGATCCCCTTTTTTGAGTTTTCCACCGAGTCTTCCTTCGTGCAATGATATTGTTGTGTGTGAATGTCATGTTGCCCCTTATCTCTTTTAAGGCTATAGCAATACAAAGAGACTTCTCTAAGTAATTCTCAACCAATCTTATTTCTACATTAATATTATTGCTATTATCTTGGATAAGACCCCAGTTGTGTGCTTCTTGTTTCCATCTCGAGCCCGACCATGTTCATATATAATTTCATTTACTGTGTCAATTAATCAAGCTGTTAACCTAAATTGTTAATCACTAACTTGTTGTACAGAAAAGGTGAACCATAACCATGCATGCAATGCAATGGCTTAACTGAAAATGCTGATTCTTTTATCCCAGTTTAAAACGATCTATATTTCAGACAAATAATATATATGTTTATAAATAATTTTCTGTGGTTGTTTCTTTGTTTTCTCTCTTGGCATTATTAGATGGAATTGCAGGTTATGATCAACTGTGTATAGAGAATCGTTCATACATACAAATTGCCGACAACAGATAGAATTAAACTAATTTAATTATACATATTATTTGTCTGGTTTGAAAATTGCATGCATGCATGTGATGTGTCTCTTGTAGTATATGATGTTTGTCATCATACTCACTTTTTCTTCAAACCCTAAATACATATGAAACCAATCAAAACCTTACGTTCGTGGTCAAAAAGTTATTCCCTGTCATTATCTTCACATGATCATGATGGATACACTTCCACACGACACATTTCATCAATCTTCTTCTTCTTCTTCATCATCATTAAGATCATGTTTAATTGATTCAGAGCTTGCAATATGAAAAGGGAGAGCAACAGTAATAATCCCATAATTATCGATTAACCATTTGCTATATTATAATCAATCACATGCAAAAATTATCGACTCGATAATATTTTTACCGTTTATAATAATATAACAATTCCGTTAACCATCCTTATCGTCATAGCAATCGTCACATGGCTTTTTCACGTAGACCCATCACGATCTCATTCAGTCAATTAATGCCACATGTAAGAGAACAAAGGGAAAAGCCGAGTAATAGTGCAGCGAAGTAAGAAAGGCTGCAAAATGTGGACCTTGCTTATTCAAAGGTGATCTGCTGCGACTGTTGTTGCCATGGATAAGAGGGAATTATGTGCAGAGAAAGAAAGAGATGGTTATCGTGTCTCAGTTGTGTATGAAACTAGACCGCTCGATGGCTATTGCAAGATAAGTATGTGACATGATCCGTATCCCTTGTGGCATCAACATCATCGGAGACAAACTTTATATGGGTGGTGCATGTGGTTGCAGATAGAACCTTTTTTGCATGGCGGTTGATGGAATAATTACATGATTGCTACACCAATTCAAAAAATTCAAAAGTAAATACATTACCTTTCGACACCCTTATGATACCAAGAGAACCCTTCAAACAAACATCTTTACGTTTACTCCATATAATCATTTTACTAACAATAAGAACCATGATCATGTGTTTCTCTTTTCCTCTATTACAAATTTCTTTTTTATTGGTTCAACAAGAATTGTTTCTTCATCTGAGGAAACACTCATGCAACTCTCTCATGTCTGTTAAACAATATGAGAGGGGATTATAAGTTCAATTTTTTCTAGTCATTTGCGCAGTCCGGAAATTTTTTGGGCAAAATGCAACAGCTAAATTGCCTAAAAATTTTTCTAGTCATTTTAACAGTCTAGAAGAAAGTTTCTAAGCAGTGCAACTGCATTCTGCACTGCCTGAAATATATTCTTTACCATTAGAGCAATTTTTTACCAGCAGTTAATAATACTATTTTGGATCAATATAGTATTAATGTGTTTATGCATTTTTGCACTAATACTTGTGTAATTAATGAGAATCAACGAAGGATAATAACTGTAATAAGTTTATGAGCTAAATCATCCTTCTTTCTGTTATAAATTTTTAACTTAGATTATCATGAGATTTTAACTGGGTCTACATAACACATCCAACTTATCTAGAGTAAATTATGAGTCAATATTAAGTAGCATAGATGCCATCCACACATTTATTTATCTATCTATATATATATATATATACACATTTATGTATATATAGCAATCAAAATGATTGAAATGATTAATCAAAATAATTAATTTCACATTTTTCAAGTCCAAGTAGCTA
>JANKKB010029107.1:0-19855 GCA_026225775.1 Bursera palmeri | reverse complement strand
TTTTTGTATTATTTCTTTATCGATTTGACTTAAGATCTTGGATTGGTGATTGTTTTATTTTCACCGTAATAATCTTTCATAAGAACCTCGTGTAACTCTACAAATCAAACATGACTTACTATGCCTATTGCTTGAATGGATGGTTGAGTCTGACTTACTAATTCACGACCTGTTTCAATAGTTTCGGTTTTTTTTTTTTCTTTTCATGTTATGATTTCCAGATTGGATCTATCTACTTGTGGTCGTATGTCTATAACATTGTGAGGATATATTCAAGTAAGAATTCTGAAGGAGCCAAAGTGGATGATTCAACAGAGAGCACAAAGACTGTTGGTGAAACAGCTGAAAATATCTCCAATTCTTGCAGGGGCATATTGCTTCCTTTAAATGTATGCTTACCAAAGGAAGATCATTTGGATCATTCTGAACCTGATTGCAATATGTCTGAGGGCAACCCAAAGGTTGGCTAAGTTTTAATGTTATTTGGTACATATTGGGTACTTTTTCATTTTATTCTGATTATACATGATCATAACTGCTGATAGTTTTCATAACACTGGTCTCAATGGTGTCATAACATAAATCTATGGTTCTAAGAATTTTATTATCAAGTTTCCTCCTAGAATGGTATCATTTTCTGAATCATGAATTAAAAAAGAGAACCATTGTTGAAAATGACGAGTAGTTATTAACTTTATTTATCTTTCTATCAAGCTAGCATGATTTCACCTCCCTTTGGTCTCTTTTCTAACAAGAATCAGTTCCTCGAAGTTGTACAAGGACATTCAAAAGAAAAAGTTCTATATCTTCTTTTATATTTGGTTGTAATGGTTTATTATCAGATATTTTCAACATGTTTAATGGATTTTTTTCTTTAAAGAATGATGCTTTGAGAGCCACTGTCATCTTATCTTTACCAGATTTTCCTTGCAGGTGTCACTTTTAGGAAAGATTAAGCGGTGTTTCCTAACATTTGCAAAGAAGATCAACCTGAGAAGGCTCTTCGCACCTTCAACAATTGGAGCGGTATGCCTATAGATATAAAAATGTTATGTAATTGTCACCTCTTTACATGATTTCTTTCTACTATGAATGTGAATTATATTCAATCTGCAGGGCGGTAGAAATTTTTGCTTTAGAATGTAATTATGGCAGATAAAGGGATTTAGCGTGGATGTTATGCCATTATTTAGGATTTTAAAGATAATTATATATGAAATATGGACATACTGCATAAGCTATGCAAGGGATTGTAATATCATTTCATTTTCATGATATGTTCCAATGCTCATTTGGTGATTGTTGTCATCAAAATTCATTCAGATATAAATATATATTTTTGCCTCAGTTGCAGTGCCTTAAAGTGTTCAGTAATTAACTTGGTGAATTGACAGGCAGTGATCTTCTTTATCCCCTCTTTATAGAAACCCGGGGTTAGAGAGAGGTGCCATAGTTAGTAGATTCCAACCTCGTTTTTTTTTGGAATAATCTTTTAATTTAGATGCACTTGTATGATATCATAAAGGATCATTATGACAAAGGTCCAATCCATGTATTGTCATTGGCTGACAGTTGATAATTGAAGAATGGTTTTAACCGTCTGAACGAAGAACTTGTTGTCCTGTTGCATAGATTGCTGGGTTTATGGTTGGAATCGTCCCAGTGTTTCGGAAGCTGCTCATTGGTGAGAGTGCTCCTCTTCATGTGGTTGAAGACTCTGCATCCTTGCTGGGGTAAGTATAGTTCCTTATTGCTATGTGGTTGCTAATGCAAAGATAATGGTGATCGATTTAGAAATAACCTCTAAACTATTGAACTTAGTTAAATCTGCATTTGGGAAAAGAGTAAATTTGTTTAACATATGATAGTTTTCTACACCTATTCTTATTATTGTAACATCCAGAAAAGGACAGAGGAAGTGCCTTCTCGGAGACACTTGAGTTATTCAATGCTGCTTGAGGTTAATAGAAGTTACAGAACTCACTAAATGGTCTTCCTTAAGATGATTACAAGATTTATTTTAATTAAATCATTTATTTATGAACATTTTTTTCCTTTTTATAAGAAACAAAAAGATTGCATTGTAATGATTTAAAAGAGAAAATGCAAATGCACTTGTTGATAACATACATACCTGTATATATATAATTCCTTCTACGGAATTCTTGTTTCTTTTATTTGGTCCACAGGGAGGCGGCAATTCCAACTGTCACCTTAATTGTTGGGGCAAATCTTCTAAGAGGTAACTAATGATCTTAATTTGATATTCTTTTTTATCCTTATTTTTTGGTTTAGTTTAATCTCGTTGAATAAATTGGCACACATTCTAATGATGATGTTCTTCAGGTCTGAAAGAGTCAAGGATGCATCCATCATTAATCATTGGGATCATAGTGATTCGGTATATTGCTTTGCCAATTTTGGGGCTACTCATCATTAAAGTTGCAATCCATTTTGGCTTGGTGAACTCATATCCATTATATCAGTTTGTCCTCCTACTTCAATTTGCACTTCCCCCAGCAATAAATATAGGTACAGTGACTAAATCAATGTTCAAACTTACTGATTAGGTTTTCCACAGTAAATTACTTGGAACTTTCTATGTAAAGTATTCAAGTGCAGCTGCAGGTTTGGTTGGCAATTTCATAATTTTACGATGAACTTTTGTTGCTGAAATTTAGGTACAATTACGCAAATGTTTGGTGCTGGTGAGAGTGAATGTTCAGTAGTAATGCTATGGACGTATTCGTTGGCCTCAGTTTCACTTACATTTTGGACAACATTCTTCATGTGGTTTGTGAAATAACAGTCTTTCTTCTGCTGCTTTTTTCACAAGATGAATCAGATTAGTGCATCAGAGCCTAATTTGTAATGACAAAATGAAATGTAATATAAAATTAAACATCGAGTAAATTGAATAAGTGTCGAATATCAGATCACCAGATGTAGTAGTGTGGCTCAAACCTGCGCATATTTGTTTTTCACTTGTAGTATTACCTTGTGCATGTAATTTCTGTGTCTTTGGTAGTTTTTAAGGATCTGAATTTGCTCTGCGGCATTACCGAAAAGTAAAACCTCAAGGAACATTTTTGGCTAAAACTGTATGATTATCTCAGAGGAGTGGACTACAACCAAGGGTATTTACTAGCTAAATTCGATTATACATCGCAAATGTGATAGATGCTTCGCATTGTCGGTGAGCTGGAATTGGAACTTCCATATCATGAATACGATATGCTTCAATGCTCTGCATATGTATACATGAAATGCAAAGGTTAGGTTCCAGTGGGGATGTCAAAACTGCCGATGGGTTGGATTGACCGCAATCCAATCCAATCCAAAAATTATAATTAGTTTTTGGATTAGATTGGATTGGGTTTGCGCAGATTGTGGATTACCAATAATCTATATTTATTTGTTTATAATTTACTATTCATTTTAAAAAATTTATAATACTTAAAAATTATATATTAATTTTGAATATCAATTTTGGATTGAGTCAAATATCAAAATTATGTATCTAAAATAGTATAAATCAAAAAACACTTTTAAACAATAAAATTTGGACTTTAATTATACGTAACAAGGTAAATTAATTTAGATGCAGATTGCAGATTAGTTGCGGGCAATCGACAATCGGATCAGATCCGTATGTCAATCTGCAGATTCAATCAGCAATCTTTATCTGCAAATTGTGAATTAGATTCAACTTAATTCATATCAATCGGATCCCATTGATACCCGGTCCACAGATTTTTTAACATCCCCATATAAGGGCCATTAACAAGTGGGTTCCCAATTTCATTTCAATATTCCAACATAACATTTTCTAGTTCACATTTTTGATGGAACGATATTCAATTCCTAAACAGAGAATTTGTCCAGTGAATGAAGTGACGTGTGAGACAAAATAGAGAGAAGGTTGAAAATTGACATAGAAGAAGAATGTTTGAAAGTCTGGGGACTATAACTTCACTGATAATGGTGGTAGGTATCCAGTATTCTGTATAAATGAATATAAGTGGTAAGTAGCGGCAATTGTCAATTGTTTGGTCTAGTGCATATGACATGAGGGATGTTGGGGAAATGATGCTATGGTTTCCGCATTTTGGTCCATCGTCTTGCCCGTGGCTTCTCATGTCCGTCCCCTCTCTTGTGCAAGAGAAAATAGTCAAGACTCAAGAATAGATTCTCAGTACATTATTATAAACAAATAAATTTAAGGTATACATGATGAGAAGAATAGAGAATCCAACGGTGTAGAAACACGAATGGCATTGGAGTGGCAGGCACTGAACTGATGACTGATCTATCTCCTTTTTCCTTCGGTTTTGTCCTCTTAATTCCCTTCTTTCACTCTGCTGCCGCAACTGCAAAACCAAAACCAATACCAAATCCCAATCCAAAAATATATATTACGAGTTAGGAGTTCCCTCGTTTCATTTCGCTGAAGTTGAAGCCGTTGCTGCTGCTGCTGCTTTTCGCGACTGCGACTGCAATTTATCATGTTTTTTTTTTTGTGTGGGTCAGTTGAATTTCTTCCCTTCTTTTGCTTTTATTTTTTTGGGTTTTATTAATTCTACCAAATAAATAAGTTAGATAATTAAAATGGAGCTGATGCAACTCGACATCCCCGCTCTGGGTGACGAGACAATCGACATCTACGATGACGACCTCATCCAAGATTCATCTGATTTCTCTGTCTCTCAACCTCATGCACAAACTTTTGGAGAAGCTAATCTCGAACCTTACGAGGGTATGCAATTCGAGTCTGAAGAGGCTGCCAAGGCCTTTTACAACTCCTACGCTCGCCGTGTTGGTTTCAGCACTCGCGTTAGCATGTCTCGCCGCTCCAGGCGTGACGGTGCTATCATACAGAGGTCCTTCGTCTGCGCCAAGGAGGGCTTTAGGGTTGATAAGGACAAGCCTGGACGTGCCCCTGCCCCTGCCCCTGCTCCTGATGCCAGGGTCAAGCGTCTCCGTGCTGAGACTCGTGTTGGTTGTAAGGCCATGTTGGTTGTCAAAGTTCAAGATTCTGGAAGATGGGTTGTTTCTTCATTTGTCAAGGAACACAACCATGAGCTGGTACCTCCTGATAAGGTGCATTGCCTTCGCTCTCATCGCCATGTCTCTGGTTCTGCCAAGTCCCTGATTGATACCTTGCAAGGTGCTGGAATTGGACCTAGTGGAATCATGTCTGCTCTCATTAAAGAGTATGGTGGGATTAGCAACGTTGGCTTTACTGAGCGTGATTGTAGGAATTACATGAGGAGCAGTCGCCAAAGGACTCTAGGAGGTGACACTCAGCTCCTTCTGGACTACTTGAGAAATAAGCAATCTGAAAATTCTGCATTTTTCTATGCTGTTCAGGGTGACGAGGATCAGTGCATGGGCAATATTTTCTGGGCTGATTCCAAGGCAAGGACTAACTACACTTACTTTGACGACACTGTCACCTTTGACACAACTTACAGGTCAAACCGCTATCGTTTGCCCTTCGCACCTTTTACTGGAGTTAACCATCATGGACAGCCAGTATTGTTCGGTTGTGCACTCCTGATTAATGAATCTGAAGCATCGTTCATTTGGTTATTTAAAACATGGCTTGAGGCCATGTCTGGCAAGCCTCCAGTTTCAATTACCACCGATCATGATAGAGTGATTCGTGTGGCTGTTAATCAGGTTTTTCCTCAGACTCGTCACCGCTTCTGCAAGTGGCATATCTTCAAAGAATGCCAAGAGAAGTTGTCTCATGTGCTTTCAGAACATCCCAATTTTGAGGCAGAGCTCCACAAAAGTGTCAATCTTACAGAGTCAATTGAAGAGTTTGAGTCTTGTTGGTTGTCTCTAATAGATAACTATGATCTCAGAGAAAATGAGTGGTTACAAGCAATATATGCTGATAGGCGGCAGTGGATTCCAGTGTATTTGAGGGACACGTTCTTTGCTGAAATGTCTATAACACAACGCAGTGATAGCATAAACTCTTATTTTGATGGATATGTCAATGCGTCAACAACACTTCAGCTGTTTGTTAAGCAATATGAGAAGGCTCTGGAAAGTCGATATGAGAAAGAAGTCAAGGCAGATTATGATAGCATAAACACTGCTCCAGTTTTGAAAACCCCATCACCCATGGAGAAACAGGCAGCCGAGCTTTACACAAGGAAATTGTTTACGAAATTTCAGGAGGAGTTGGTTGAGACGTTAACTTTCTCAACAAAAGTTGAGGATGAAGATGCATTCACTACATATCAGGTTGCTAAATTTGGGGAGAGTCATAAAGCTTACTTTGTTAATTTCAATGTCCGTAATATGAAAGCAACTTGCAGTTGCCAAATGTTTGAGTTCTCTGGCCTCCTTTGTAGACATATATTGACAGTTTTTAGAGTGACAAATGTTCTTACTCTACCTTCCCAGTATGTTTTGAAACGATGGACAAGGAATGCCAAGAGTGGTTTGATATTGGACGATCATACCTGTGATTTATTCAACAGTTCAAAAGAATCTCTTACAGTTCGATACAACAATCTTCGTCATGAGGCCTTTAAGTTTGTAGATGAGGGACTTAAATCTCTAGATATTTACAATGTGGTAAGGAGTGCTCTACAGGAGGCTTCGAATAAAGTTGCACTTGCTAAAAAGAACGGTGGGAGAACTTCTGTATTGAATAGAAATAGCAAAGTAGACCGTCAGTTTCAGGGAAGTGAAAGAAAAACCACCTCTGGGGATCATCAACAGGGTTTACAGCAATCTTCCTTCATGGTCAGTCGTTTCCCATTACATTAATTTATTAGGTGCATATTTTTTTCTTCCTTTGGCAGTCATACTCACTGCATTATTAGCTATCTTTTCCCGTGTTTTAATTGCCAGATATAGGGTATGTTCCCTTGCATCTATCTGTATATCTTGAACGTTATTGAGGTTAGTATTCCTAATTGGCCTAAAAAGGTTCAAAGTAGATGTCCATTTGTTAATTTTTCAGCCCTAGTTATTAGACTAGTAATATGTGTTAAGAGAAAAGCCAGTAGCTGATGTTGAACTGATTTTCTGTACCAACATGAGTATGATTTTTTGAGTATCATCTGTTGGGAAGGGAGATACTATTAAAATTGTCTACCCTTTAATATTTCATGGGGAATTGCATCATCTGAGATTAACTTGTTATCTCGTGATACAATTGTCAATTAAAATGGGGAGAGGGTTGCACTCTTAACTAGAAACTGATATTATGATATCTTGGTGGGCAGATGGAGTTAAGGATAGTTGCAATAAAATGAGTTGGTTTGGCTGCCAAACTTAATTCAAGGACTTCCTGAGCAAGTATTTGAGTTTCATGAACAGCTCATTTGATTGATTATGTTATTGCCATGTGATTTGAAGAATCTGCTCCGTTTTCTCTAATCTTGATTGATTTCTGTTGCTCCTTGATCCGTCACTGCAAAAATCGTGAAAACTCACTATTGACATTTATTTTATAGGATGACCAAGACAAGAAAATCCAAAAATTAGCACGTCAGCTTGAGCGTGCACGAAGGAAATGTGAAGTGCATCGAGCTAACTTGCTTTCAGTTTTGAAAGATATTGAGGAGCAGAAATTACAGTTGTCGGTTAAAGTACAAAATGTTAAACTCAAGATGAAAGATTGAGATCTCCGTTGCTTTCCTTCTTTTCTTCATCAGGTTTAGGCCAATGAATGAGAAGATGAATTGGCTGACTGTAGTGATTCTTGTCGGTTAAGATGGTGGTGTTTAATCTAGTCTTTCATATGGTCCTTTAGGCAATGAGTCAAGTATAATTAGTTAACTATGAATAGAGATGATATATTTTTTTTCATGGATCTTCATGTAGTTAAACTTGCATGGCCCTAGATAGTGTTTATCTCCCAGACTGCAGATCATTCTCTTACATTCACTTGCAAATCTATCGCAACCTACACCGACGGCATCAAAGACACTTGGAAGTCGATGCTTCTTGTTTAACCGAAGCTGGTGTTATCTTTCAATTTTCTAGTAACTAGTCATCTAGCTAATTTTGGTTTTATCACATGTTTCAGTTTTTCAAAGTAACATTCCTGAAAAGTTGAAAATATGATTTCCATTATCATCCTTGTATGTTACTAATAAGTTCACCAAATGAAACCCGTAGAAGAGTGCAATTCCCCCTAATCGTAGATAGTTTCATTGCAGATCAACTATAGAGCCCCCCTCATGCTTTAATCGCACATAAAGGCATTAATACTATTGCACTCACCCACATTTATTATCTCAATTATAAAAATGAGTAATATTCAATTCTACATTCTATATACAATTAATGAAACACTACTTAAAAAAAAAAATTATCTTAATTACTCACACCCAATGAATTAACTCTCTCACTTTCAATGCTTATTACACATCAATTTGTATTAAAAGATTTGCATAGAAAGTTTGTAGTTTAGAATTATTCTTAAAAAATATATATAATAAACCAACTTTTGCTCCCAAATAAACGCTTTACTTTCATAGGGCAATTGAAGTTTTATTTCCATCATCTCATTGGATACATTTTGTACAACGTATAAACAACAGCAAACACATAATCAAACATAACTCATTGAAGATGAGAAAGGAAAATAAATTAGGTTTTGATCAATGAAGTTGTGAGAGCAAGACACATCTTAGATTCTGATCAAAGTATTTTCAATTGAAGGTCGGGATAGCCGACCCGTGCTTTGTGCTTCTCAAAGAGATCTTGAAGTGCTTCAACATATTGTTTGTGCACTTCATTTACCTGCAATAGGGATGAAGAAAAAATTTAGAACATTTATTTTTTTTGGTTAAAAAAGTAATGAATGCCCTGAAAATTCCATTACTAAGAGTAAGCACCCCAACATAATCGGGATATTTAGTTTGGGCACAGAAGCATCCAATTATACAGCAAGTGTAGCCTATCAATAACAGCATGCTGTAGTTTCAGAGAATACTTGTAAGAAAGAGTATCCAACTATAAATATTCTTTTCTGTTTTAAGCAAAAGGTTAATATCTCAGGCAAGAGAAGTACATTGAACCTGAAAACTTTTGTCTCATCCGTACCTCTTCTACAGTAGGTTGTGGCCTTTCTTTCAATTCTATCGGTTTGCCAACCACCACATGCATTGGACGTTTATAGGGTAAAGGAGATCTGCAAAAGTGACAATCAGTTCCAGATTTCAACCAGCTATACAGAACCGACACCTTGCTTGATTTCTACATATTATTAAACATTCTCTAAAATGAGGAAACAGAGGATTCGGTAGCAGATGTTAAAGTCATAAGTCGCCCATTTTCTAATCACCTTCAACTTATTGAATTCATACCTGTAGACAGAACAATTGCTTCATTCTGTCTCAATGGCAATTCTCAACGTTGAAAAAAAAAAGAATTATTCCTAAACTTAATATGCAGTAACCACTGGAAGATTGATATTATTTCATTGAATTACAGCTTTATTGTGGTTTCATTTTCTCGAGTACATGGTCCATAGAAATCAATTCTGAGGACCCCTGTAAAAGCAAAACATATATCTGACTCCAGATTTGGCAAGTAATACCATTGAGATCGGTAAACAAGCTTTACACTGGGGGGCATACACCTTAAAACAATAAAGGAGAGGAGTTTAGTGGTACAATACAGCCAATAACTTGTTCAGGAAAGGCTACCAGCGGTGCTACAGTATATTTTTTTAAAAACAGAATATTACAACTGCCAAACTGAATATGATGTAAACGAAACATTTTGATATCATGGACAAACACAACTACTTTTATCAAGAGTAAATAAAAATATGATGATAAACTTTTACTGCACAGATAGCTTATTCATAACTTATACCCATGTAAGAAATTTATGCATACCCAAGAAGTCCCCAAAAGAAAATAGGGGTGAACTTAATGGCTCTAGCAAACTGAAGGTACAACTTTCCACCTGGCTTCCACCACTTATAGACATTTGACTGTAGCACAATTGAGGAAACAAGGGAAACAATTAAACATCATGGGTGATGCCTCATGAACAACAGGCACAAAGAGTATTAATTAATCAGATAAATGGATAAGATAGAAATGCAAGGGCCAATTTCCAGATAATAATAATAAGAAGAAATAGCTTTAAAAGGTTATGAAAATCAGCAAGCAAGTTATCACATTTATTCCACCACCACTATAACTAGAATATGAGCATTCATGAAGAAAAATAACAGCAACGCAGATAACATAAAAACAGTTCCAACAGATGAGAACTTTGCAGAAACGCTGATAAATTAAAAAAGGTTAAAAAAGAATCAATACCTGACCAAAGCAAAAAACTGGAACTAGGGGTCGTCCCCTCTCCATGGCTATGCGAACAAATCCTCTTCTCGTCTTAAGAAAGGCTATCTGCAAATCAGGCAAAGTACTAACAAGATCACAACTAAGAGATGTGTATTACCATGAGTAGGTATTAAACAATATTAAACTCATACAGGCTGAAACCTTTGGGGGATTGATAATCTCCTTTCTTACAAGAAAATAGAAAAAAATTACCATAGCAACACAATCACAGGCATAGAAGATACATTTAAGGTAATAAAAATAGCAGAAATAACAATTTGGCATGAAAATGTCAAGTAGCAAGAAGGGTTAAATTATTATCCCAGGTCTTGATAAAAATGAAAATGAAGTGTAAAGAAGACGCAAAAGATCGAAACCTCTGAACCACGCTCCATGAGAAATGTTTCTTGCACTCCACCGGGGACTATGATGCAGCTATAACCGGTAGCCAAAAGAGAAGTGAAATTTTTCTTAGATGCCGGGGTAAGACCCAACCATGTCCATATATGCCTCAGAAATGGTGTGTAGAATACCTAGTGATTCAAACACACACTTTAAGAGAGAGAGAGGGCAGAGGTAGGGTCTAGGAAATATATAGGCTTAGAGAGTATAAGAAAAGAAATCTTACAGCGCTACTTGCAAGAACCTTTATTTTCGGGAGAGGCATGAAGCCTGTACTGTCAGCAAGTGCAACAACCCCAATTGGCAAAACTGAATGAGGCTCATAACCGAACACTGCATAATTCTCGAAGTAAGACAACTAGTTGGTAAAATTAATTAATAAAATGACAGAAGTTACGAGACTAACTACAATGCAAGAGCTCTGCAAAAAGAAGACCAAAAATCGAGTCACTTTTTCAGGTTAGGCAGTCAAAATGAAGTACCTCAGATAATAGCATATGAGTTTACGGTGAGTTAGGCACCGGGAATTCACTTGTTTTAGGAGGAAAATTAAAATGGTTTAATATTTCTAAAGATTACATCTAAAGTCAAAATGATGTTTGCATATCAATTTGATATTGACTAGAGATTGTGATTGTTTGGGGGTTAAACAAGTTGAATCCTTTTATTAAAAATGGGTCGAATTGAATAATTAAATATTAAGTTTATACATCATCTGTCCTACTGATAAAAGAAGAGCCAGCAGGGAGGGAAGAGTACCGTAAGCACGATCGGGATGGAAGGCATTGATGTCCTCGACATGTAGAGTGACTGGAAAATAACTGCAAGCATGCTTACAGATATACCTGGGAATTTCATCGTGGATAAGTTGAAAAATTGAGATTAATGAAGAGAAAAAAAAAAAAAAAAAAAAAAAANAATACAAAAAAAAAAAAAAAAAAAAAAAGAGTACCTGGACAAGGCTCTCCCTAATTTACTGTGTTGGTCAATAGGAATGAAAATGAAGAACAAAAGCAATCCAAACACCCTGAAGATGAATCACGATATGATGTAAAATATTAGGATTAGGATTGGGAAGTAACTCGTAAGAAAGAAAAAAGAGAAAAGGAGAGATTTTGATATTTGGATTTAGAGACGAACATAAGTGATTTGGAGAGAGGTAAGAAGAGGAGGGAGACAAGGACTAAAAGGACGTTGAAATGGATGGCTCCCAGCCATAAAGCCATTGCTACTGTCGTATGCATTACATTCGTCGATCTAAACTCTTCGTTTCCCCGATACTCCCTGTATCCGTCACTCCCCTTTCTCTCCACTTGCCCTTCGCCTTCGCCGCCCATCTCTCTCTCTCTCTCTCCCCAGCACTTTTACAACTACGCTTTTCTTATTTACAAAAATCCACTTTTCTTTCCTTCCCTTTACAGGCTGATGCTGATGCGCCTCTTCCTCACTAGTCTCCCCGTATCTCGAGCTTTCCGCACACTATCACATGGATGATGGATGGACCCTTCAATTCTAGCATTACACGTTACTCAAATTCCACTAATTAATTAATTAATTACCGTCACCCAGTCCCACCCAGGCACCCACCCTTTCGACATCAACCTCCATCCCTCCAGGCTTTCAGTTCCGTGCCGCAAACCAATTCTTCCCTTCTAGACACGTGCCGGATTAACTTCAACAGTACAGTTAGATTATCCTTGTTTAAAAATTATCCTGCTAATAACATTTAGGGGGTTAGGATCAACTTATAGAAGGTTTGGGATTTAAATAAATATTTTGGAGGTTAAAGGTTAAAAATAAAAGTTTAGAGTTTTAAAAAAGAAAGTTATTAGCAGGCCTAATCGAAGTCGTTTTGGACATATATAAAAAAACTTATATGCACCCAAAATGATATGGTTTAGGTGTTTCATTTAAAATAAAAAAATCTTAAGTCACAGCCTATCGTCGACACTGCTACCCCACTTCCACCACTTCGCATACCCTTATCCAATCGTCAACCTGTCGATCGGTGTTACCAAGTTATCGACCACCTGTTAGATCATTGATTGTAACTCCTTTATCTATGTACATATTATTAAAAGTCTGAAGTTAACAATAACACGCTATCCACCATTCAAAATATGTTGACTAATGGTTATTGTTCATAGGCTTATAATCTTTGTAAAATAATGTTATTGGTCCTAATTCATTAAGCAATATATATACACACGCTAACTTGAGGGTGGCATGATAAATTTAAAATAAATAAAAGCAATAATTGCTCCTTGACAGGGATCCTCGTTAGAATGAAGAGTGCTTAATCATTACATTACAAGATTTGTTGATTGAATACATTCATCATAGCGACTAAAATTGACAAACATGAAGCATTAACATCCCATCCGAAACCATCCAAACCATTTTCTAGGTGTCTTGACAATTGTTCCTCTTCTAGCTTTGTGGCAACCCTGTGATTTTGTTTCGCATACTTGAGTGATGAGAGGATCTTGCTCATCTTGGACTTGGACAATTGTTGGTTCAATTTTCTCAGGCATCTGAATGGTGGAAAAGCTTGACCCTGATGTGTTTCCTACTTCTATTTCCAGGCTCAACTGTAAGCAAAAGCAATTCACGACTTGAGACTTCTTAATTATATATATATATATATGATATATCCAACAGAGATATTAGAATTTAAAGGGAATTTACCCAACTGCAGTTCATTTGAATGTTCATATAATAAAATGATGCTACTTAACCTGTAATACTCGAGTCTCAAGCATGGTTAGCCGCTCCATTAGGGTGCCTTTATGATTAACTTCTTCAAGTGCAGATGACAGAGTCCTGCACTCATCTTCTTTCTTCATTTTGGCGATCACAGGATCACTCGTAGAAATAGAATGCCTTGCTGACAAGTAATGCCGCTTTTCCAACAACTCCAGCTGCATATATATTCATCAAGTAACATTAGATGAATGAATGGAATCATCAGAATGTATAGCAGATGATAGATCATTGATATGTGATAACTTACTAATCGATCAAGGCGATCCAATCTTGAGAGAACTGGCATGGATGGGGAGACTTCCGCTATTTCTTGATGTTCCATGATTTGGAAATAATGATCATATCCTCTCCAAGAATGTCCTCAAATTAAATGGGTATCTAGAAATATATTTACCTGCTGTCTGAAGCAATCAACTACCTAGTTTTAGGCCTAGTAGAAAGTACTACCTTTCCTTTGAAGAGGTGCCTTCTAAGTGAAAGATGAGGATGGGAACAACATGTTTCATTGAAAATACTACTTTTTATGGAATCTTTTAATAGAAGCTGTTGGTGAAAGAAGCATTGACTGATAACCACCTCGCCATACCTTATTGTCACCATTCCCACAATTTTTCTTGTATAGACATTTTTTATGTGTTTATCAGCAGTCTGCACAGCACACATCTTATCTCCTCTACTCTCGATTTTATTACCACTTATTGTAAATAAATGAACAATAGATTGCTATGCTCGTTGACTTCATTTATGTGATATATATATATATATAGGAGCAGGATAAAGAAATATAAATTTAAACCCAAATTTGTACACAAATTATAAACAATTAGATAATATTAAAATTAATGGTTCAGATTACTCATGATCCTCCAAACTTTTAATGCAATATTCTCTAATCTTAATTCTCTCTCCAAGCATTAGATGCTTTGTCTCTTCTCCTAATTCAAAAATATGAAATCATAAATTAAATTTTTAAATATTTTTTAACAAAAAATTAACAATCACAGATCATATTCTTTTATTTATAAATAATTTTAAAAAAATCATTAATTTTTAACAAAAGAATATAAAAGAATATATATTCTACAACACCATACACTCTGATTGCTCGTGTGAAGGGATGAACAGGACGAAGAAGAATCGCACAGCAACTACCAGTAAGATATGGTGCCAATAACGTGCATTGAATTTAAAATCTCATTAGCTGCTTGTAAGTGTCCTGTCCGGCTAAGAAGATCAACCATAGATGCATAATGATCAGGAGAAGGAACAATAGAGTACACATTTTGCAAAATTCAAAGTAGTGCGAACCCTCCTCCAGAAGTCCAGGATGGCTACAAGCTGTCAAAATAATTGTGAAGGCTACCTCATCAGGAATCAACCCTTATCATCTTATTAAAGAGGCTAACCGCATGCATGCCATGACCATGTATGGACAGTCCTTCTATCATAGAACAATACAAAACTAGATCTCTATTAGGCATCACTTCAAAAAATTTTGCCGCTCGATCCATTTTCCCACACTTTGCATTCATGTCTATAAGGAATGCAATAACATGAGCTCGACTTAGATCCATTCCACTTCTACACAAATAAAAATCAAACTCGTTCCCACAAACAGATCGGCATGAACTCCAAACTTAATTAGAGACCCATGGATTGCCTTTCCTTCCCTCCGACTAAACTCACCCATGGATTGTCGTTCCTTCCCACAGACATTTCTCTCAAGCATTTCATCGAACATCTGACGTGCATATACAATATCCTTACCTTTCTCGTACATATCAATCAAACTCGTTCCGACCAACAGATCAGCATCAACTCCAAACTTAATTACAGACCAATGGATTGCCGTTCCTTCCCTCAGACTAAACTCACTTGAACATGCTTTAATTACGAAGGGAAACGTAAATGTATAGGGCACATATTCATTCCTTATCATGCGAATAAAAATGGAATAAACTTCAATAAAACAAGACTTCTGAGAATACCCTTTCAAAAGGGTGTTCTAAAGAAAGGTACCGGGGCATACAATTTGATTGAAAACGGAGGTGGAGTAAGAGAGGGTAGCGGCGAGTGGGTGACAGAGCGAGATGAAATGGGAAACGAGGGAGTGTTCTTGTTCAAGGCCTTGTTTTTACCATGGGAGAATGGACTGGAGGGTAGTCCTTGATATTGTCCCATATATATAACCATTTCAGTTATCCTTATCTATCTTACGTTGGCAATGGCATTAAGAAAAAGAAAAAAAGAGAACTTCTGTACTTGTAGAAATAATAATATTATATATGGCTCTTCTAGATAACGAGACATTTATTTGAATTATCCTATATATCATTTAACACATAATTCATCATTATTTATAACATCGGTAACCGCATGACTAACAACAATATTAATCAGCTCATAGCTAGTATAACATGGTAACATCAATCTCCATCATCACTGCCCTTATGATCACTATCAAAAGGCTTAAGCAAACCGTAAGTGATTCCCATGGCAATCCAACCTCCAACCAGAACTCTGGCCGCAGATATCCTAACGTGTGAGGCACCGAGGTGTGCTCCAAGACCTCCAAAAAGAGCCAGTGCTATAGAGGTAAGTACTGCAATCACCACGATCCTGATGAGGTATCGAGCAAAAAGTATGGCCGGCACCAAAGGCACAAATGAGCCACACAAGAACGCTAGAGCTGATGCAGTTGCAGCCTTAAACGGGTTGGGTAGAACTTCCTCTCCATTTTCCTCCCACAATTCCAGAGTAGTTGTTGCAGCGTCTTTTGTAATCACTTTGATTGCAGGAGATGTTAGTTTTGCCGTATTTGCCTTGTTCGCATCTTCTGTAATCACTTTCATCATGGGAGATCGTCCTGGAGAGAAAACTGAGGCCAACCTGGGTTCAGGAACCGTATCTGATGACACATTCTTCTCTCTTGGCTCATTTGTCTCTCCCAGACCCAGCTTAGTTTTCGAGGTGCTGTAGCCAGCAGTTGCCTTCTCGATGTCTCTTTGGGTTGAAACGGAAACAAACTCCCCAACAGCCATGCTGCATGCACCTGCCAGAGCTCCCGCTAGTCCAGAGAGGACCATGGATCGCCTATCCTCCCTGGCTGCACCAACACCAAGCATTAGTGATGTTGTGGAAAGTAATCCATCATTAGCTCCTAAAATGGCAGCCCGGACCCACTGTCCCCGTTGCAGTCGTTCGTTTTTTTGATAGCTTTCGTCAGTCATGTGAAAGTTGTTCTTGTGTTGAAGGCAAGATTCTAGTGTTTGAGATTGAGAGCAATCCATGGGAAAAGAGATAGAAGGATCTTAAGTTAACTAATAGAAATAGCGGTGGAGTGTGGCTTCCAAAGTTAAGACACGCTTATGGCACGTGGATGGAGATATATACAAATTATATTGCAGGATTCCAGTTCGATTCTAATAGAATACAGGTATCCATCCTTAGTACATAGAGATGCCAATGGCTTAGGTGGTGCCGTGAGGGACAAATTGGAACGTTGAGATCCAAGGCAACTATGACTCTTGCCTAAGACTAATTGTGAAAAAATTTATTTCCAAATAACATAGATTATCCGATTCCTTCACGTCTTCATCAGGGATGACCCTCGTTCCTATCTTAGGCACTCTCCCAAGATTCCTAATAGTAATATACCAGCATGAACAATCTCTTCGACGTGATCACCGACACGTGGATGTACTTGGTGTAAATTAGGAAATAGTTCAGTACATGAATACAAACAAGAATTGGAAACATCAACATCTGACGCAGAATATATAGCTCCAACGTAATATTACTTAATTCATTAATCCACTGCACTGCACTGCACTGGAAGACATATAATGAGCACTCAAAATATTCCAAATTTACCAGGTCTCACATAAAAAACCAATACTGCAATGTCATTTTAAATTATTAATAACAGGCGACGATTTCCAATTCAAACACACTTCTTTGTGATGCTAAACAGCTCTAAGGTGATTCCTCAACTCCAATTATATGCCTACCCAAGCCCAAATCACTTTCTGAAGAAAATCATTCTTTGATAGTACAGCTATTCACCAAGTCTAGAAAGGATATTCTGTGCTCCTCATTATCCCTAAACATGTAGAGCACTCCCGGTATAAATCATATGAAAGACCTCTTTTTACATACTACAATAGTCCAACGAACTTAGTTTTCCAGTCTTTGGCAACCATCTACTAGATTCAAGAGGGTTACTAAGCACTGTCAGAAAATAAAAACCAAATATACCACATAATCTGGCCAAACTAATAAAATATCTATCTTCATATTCGTCAATGAAAAGTGCAAAGCTACAAACTCATTCATTTAATAATTAACATCCAATTGCAATCTAACTCATCTTAAGTAAGCAATTTATGACCAATCACTTCTGCAGCAGAAATAGGCAAATCTTGTGTGAATCACAGAAATCAGAATTGCTTTAGCAGTTTGATTTATAATCAATCGCTTCTGCAAACAGAATTTTCTCCTGAACTAACAGCTATCTTTACAGACCCATAGTTACTTTCATAGAAAATAGATATAAGGATGCGACATTGTAAGGATTGCAAATGCCTATTGTTATTTACCCTTGAATTAAACATTCTTCTTATTCGTCAAGTATTTCTTAGGTAGTCTTCCAAGCGAAGAGTAAGCACCAGTCTTACAATCTGCAATGGTATTCTTTATTAAAATAAAAAATAAAAAGCCATTGACCTCACATATTTGACAACGCAGAAATGTCCTTTGATTCAGACTGGTGCCTCAAGCGATTTATGGAAATTTTCAAGTTAATGTCCCATTGTAAGCATTACTTCACAGGTGGAATGTTATTTACGTTGTGGTGTACTATACCTTACCTTTTTAGAAGCAAAACTGAATTGAACAACAAAAGTTTTGAAATAATTTAGGAGAAATACACATCTTCTGTAGAGAATAATCCTAGATAAAGATCTATTTTGTTACAAGTAACCATCTCTCCTGTCCTGTTCCTCGGCGTCTTTGTTAGCAGCTTGAACAGATTTGAACCAAAGAAATGCCTGCATATAAATTCACGTTGGATGAAGAAAATATCTATCATAACTAACATATTTACATAATCTTGAGAATTTAAAATTTTGAGAAAGTTAGATTATCACACGTCCACATGAAACATATTTTAGCAGACCAATCCGAATAAATTTTAGATACATGCATTCTCTCAACATCCTAAAACAATTAATTTCTGCAGCATAAGAGAGAAAGAAATTAAAAAGGGCTTACAGAAGTAGGGATGCCAGTAAATGCAAAGAATCCAAGCAATGGGGCATAAAAAATGCTGTCCCGGTTCAGAATTCCAAAAACAGGCCGCTGGTTCACATACTCAAAAATTGAACCTATCTGCGATCAAATAATTTAGAGTATCATTTACTTCTGGGTAACAAAGATGAAAAGAAGGATAAGATGAAGCTTACTGCAGCAATTGCAGTCACCGTGGAGGCAAGCAAATATACATAGAAGGGAACCTCAAAGCTCTGTTGTGATGTGTAGTCTTTGGCTTCATCCCTAGCCCAAGGAGGGGGCTCATCAGAATCTGGGCGAGCCCAAGAAGGGATTTTTTCTTCAGACTCACTTGATTTTTTTGCTGAACCTTGGGTTACAGCCAACACACAAAATTTACAAGATAACTTTTTCTTTTGGTTCCCTCTTGCAATTGTGATGAGTTGATTTTGGATCCTTGGACCAACGCCCAGAAATACTTTAGGGTGTTTTGCGGAAGTGCATAACAGAGTAGAATTGTATGGAGAGAATATGGCTACAGACATCATTATCATTCCTGCTTTCAAGCAACAGGGGCAGCAGCAGATACTACAACATCAATATCAAATGCTTTGTAGATGGCTGAAAACAGAGAACTAGATTGCACTTGCATACAACTAAACTCATGAGCAATATACATAAACGCAGAGCAAAGAGAGTGTACCTGTATCTCTATACTTCTGTGGGAAGTGAAGCGAGCACACTGAGGAGAAAGAGATTAGAGAGGCGAATGAGCGCGTTGCGACAGCCACATAATAATTTTTATTTTTTTTAAATAAATAAAATTGTTGTGAATGACCTGTTAATTTTAGCACAGTGGGGGTATATATGCACAAATGTAATAATATGGGGGTTAAAATGATATTATGCTTGAGGGACTATAATGATATATCATGACTAGGGGTGTGATTGTAAGATACCAAAACTATTGGACTATTAGAGAAATATACACTCAGGGGTGTACTTGCAGAAAGCTAAAAGTGAAGGGCTAAATTAAAATTTAGCAAGAATAGAGAAAATAAAGAAACGAGAAGGAATTGCTACTTCTC